>CM056385.1:49559317-49565992 GCA_029718625.1 Synaphobranchus kaupii
AAAGTGATCCATCCATATCTACTGCTGATGGTTTGAGTCTTGTTTGATACCTCAGACCCTTGATTACTTACAGCCATTTAGCCAACCATGGGTTCCATACTATTCCCGTGTAATTTACAGCTTAATCTAGTCCCACCCACCAATTCCCATAGAGATTATTAAATTATTAATGCAAATTTTAACACCCCTTTGGGTGTGGTTCTTATGCCAAATGTTTATAAGTATTGTTCTTATGCCAAATTTTGTTTGTATTGACAGAATCCACTTCGTTCACGTTCGTAAACGTGCTAGAAGTGGCATTTTGAGACAGTTTTAGCTGCCCTATATAAGTAAATGGAGAGCGACAAATAACCGTATTCTGGATTATCACCCCAGGGGAGCACAGAGCAACTAACGAACATATTTCACCACCATTTGGACTCATATAGTGGCCAGGTAACTACACAACCCAAAGTGCTAAGTTCAGTTGTGCTTTAAGGCTTTAAGGCAAAGAATAATCCAAAAGGAAGGGTTCCCACAGGGAACTTTTGCACAGGGCCTTTTTGCTTTTTTTTTTTGTTATTTTGAAACTGTAAAAAATTTTAATAAAAAGTAATCTTTCTTGTGTCATGTTTAACTTTGTACCATTTAGAGATCACACTCAGGTCAGGTTAGCTTCTGTTCAATTAATTGTAACCATAGACTGGACCATAGACTGTATAAAAATATGGACAAAGTCACTGTGACGTCACCCATTGCCTTCCCACGGCCTCGTAAAAACCCAATTGAGTCTCCGGATGCATTTTTCGCTGCCAGTACAAACTGCGTCTGCTCCGTGGAGCCAAAGAGGACTCAACCTGTCCCTCTGATTGGTCCTGAACAAATGTTAATACCCTGTCCAAACGACACAATATTTAAAAAAATCAGCACATGCAGAGGCATTAGATGAAGGAAAGGCACCTATTGCAATTACATTTTTTTGTGGGAAAAATTTATTGACTGAGTATTTTGACCACATTGCTGCCATTGACTTACATGGTGAAAGACCTATACTGGAGCCAACCGCAGTGGCGCTAGTGAGCAATGGCACAATGGCTGCTCCCAGCCCAACCAGGAAGTGAGCTTCAAAACAAAAGCCCAGACTTGGCCCCTTGGTTTGGATATGTTTGGCTCACCCCTGAGCACCCACATGATCGGGGTTATGCACAAAATTGAAGATCTGTGCATGTTTCATGAATCACATGTTGGTTTTTTGTAGGAACTTTTATTAAGAATAAAAGTGAGAAGAATTTTAGACTTTTGTGAATGAGGCCCAATGTATGTGGGGGGTTTTTGGAACAAACAAAAAAAAACACAAAAAGCTGAAACATGAGTTTTATATTTTTTAAATGATACACTCAGCCTTTAGGCAGGAAACTGGCTGAAATGCAACATTGATCTCCTTTTCTCTTTCTTCCTGCTTTGAACTTACTTTATTTAACAAATCCTATGGGCTCTATCTTGACAATGTTGTCTGGTCTGTGTCTTGGGTGTAACATGAAATAAACCAATCAGAGTGTCATCTCCCATTCCCTTTAAACACTACCTGCGGATTGCTAATATGATGGATACTAAGACTGTGAAAAGAGCGATTTACAGCTGGCGAAACAGACCTGCTCGTGCATGAAATTAAAGAGCACATGCAGAGAATATATGCCATTAAAATTCTCATAATTAATTGTGTAATGTGCTGCAAATGTGTTTTTGTTTCTAATTGTTGAAAATGTTTATTTTCCTTATAATTAGACTCTTAGTTCTCTTTCATCATTGCGGTTTTAATTAATATTTTGTCTCCGAATCAACAACGACACCAGCTCTTCACAATCGCTACTTTCATACATTTGAGATTAATAGCACAACCAGGATAACTACGATGAAGTGGAGACGTCGTCTTATTTCGTCGCTTTGACGTGAACGGTCAGTTTTAGAATGTTGTAAACAATGAGTTTTGCAAGAAGTCGTATTTCAGTTAAAGGTAAAATTAAAAGGCAAATGTATACTGAATGCATTGAGAGAATATGATGGTATTTTTAATTTGATGGTGTCTTAATTTTCTGCTAATTTTATTTGGGTAAACAATAGCCAGTGGGGCACATGGGTAATGTAACATGGCATCTTAGTAGCTTTGCTGCAAGACAATTTTTCAACTGTTTGCTTTGGATAGTGTACCTTTACACTAGAGACTGATGGATGATACATAAAATAAATTAGAGGATAAAATAGAAATTTCATTGGGAAACAAATAGAAAATTCTAAAATGGGAGACTAAAAATAAGTAAATTACTGAGATATTACAGTGTAATAATACACAATGTTTTTAATAGAAAAATTGATCATTGCTTCAAATTAAAGAGAAGGGAGAGGTTTTAGTCTCACACCATGGTCTCTGGTTTGGTCATTCTGCTGTTGTCTGGTATAACTACTGCCTCCCATCGCAACCTACAGCATTCTGATGTACCTGGTCTACCAACACAAAAGTTAGCCACTCGAGTCAATGACTACATTCACAAAAATTCCCATAGACATACATTATTTTACATTAATTGTTTAAAAATTCTATTCCATGAGTAATTTCTAAATATGTGTTTAACATTTTTTAATTCCTAAAAATAAAATGCAATTGGTAGAAAATTGGAAAATGAGCTCTTCTCCCTTCAGTGCATTAACGTCCATTCGCACCTCTGCATTGTATGCATGTCAATGACTGCAGCGTAGTCCCGCCAATTTGCTGTCAGCTGAACAAGTGTCAACTGCAACGAAGAAGGCTGAATATATAGCCTAATACATTTAGTGTACATAAATTATCACAAAGCCTACTGTTTGAAAGAGATTAACTATTTTGAATGCCAAATGTTAGCCTACTCCCCATAAAATTGTCAACGTATTGTCATAGTCTGCAGGCTTATTTTCCTTTTTACTCTCTCATCCCCTTTAAGCGCCTTCTGGACGTCTTTTTTCTGTTTCATTGACCGTGTCGGGTTTTCCTTTCATCTCGCTACTCAGCGATTGCACCTGTTCGGCTCTTCCGCTGCCTATTTAAACTCTGCGTCTTCCTGTTCCGGCGCTTCCATGTTATCTTGTATTTCTGGTAGCCGGTAAGGTATAGGACTGGGAGACTGTTTTGGCTTGTTGTTGCAAATAAGCGAAAGCAGGAAGGTCCCGTAGAAAGTTAGTAGATCTTTAGATCTCTTTTCCCTGCTACTCTAACTCTCTATCCTATTTATCTCCTTATTTCTCTGCTCTAGTCAGTTCCTCTCGTCAGTCTAGCTCGTCACCATTGAGCTAGAGAGGTTCTGCTTTTCCAGCTACCTGTCTGTATCTTTTTCCTTTTCCTACACTCAAGCCTACGAGTGCTGCTCACCCTAAGTTTTAGGAGGTCTACAAGCCTATCGCTTGTTATTTTTGTTATTTACTCGAAGTTACGAATTCCTCGTCCTTTTGTCGAGGAGACTTTTACGTTTTCCTATCTCTTCCCTTATATCTCTGACTGAGAGGGACTGTCTTCTGTTCTCGTCTTTTGTGTTTTCTCTGTTCCCTTTCCCCTACGGAATATATTCCGTTTTGTGGTGTCACGTGTGGACACTTTTAGAGACCCCGTCTATCGCCCCTGGTCCTCCATAATATTCTCTGTGTCTCAGGACACAGGAAAACCCTCATATGTATAGGCTCCTGCTATAACAGCGCCCCAGAGTGATAGGCTCCTGCTATAACAGCGCCCCAGAGTGATAGGCTCCTGCTATAACAGCGCCCAGAGTGATAGGCTCCTGCTATAAACAGCGCCCCAGAGTGATAGGCTCCTGCTATAACAGCGCCCCAGAGTGATAGGCTCCTGCTATAACAGCGCCCCAGAGTGATAGGCTCCTGCTATAACAGCGCCCCAGAGTGATAGGCTCCTGCTATAACAGCGCCCCAGAGTGATAGGCTCCTGCTATAACAGCGCCCCAGAGTGATAGGCTCCTGCTATAACAGCGCCCCAGAGTGATAGGCTCCTGCTATAACAGCGCCCCAGAGTGATAGCCTCCTGCTATAAACAGCGCCCCAGAGTGATAGCCTCCTGCTATAACAGCGCCCCAGGGTGATAGGCTCCTGCTATAACAGCGCCCCAGAGTGATAGGCTCCTGCTATAACAGCGCCCCAGAGTGATAGCCTCCTGCTATAACAGCGCCCCAGAGTGATAGGCTCCTGCTATAACAGCGCCCCAGAGTGATAGGCTCCTGCTATAACAGCGCCCCAGAGTGATAGGCTCCTGCTATAACAGCGCCCCAGAGTGATAGGCTCCTGCTATAACAGCGCCCCAGAGTGATAGGCTCCTGCTATAACAGCGCCCCAGAGTGATAGGCTCCTGCTATAACAGCGCCCCAGAGTGATAGGCTCCTGCTAATAACAGCGCCCCAGAGTGATAGCCTCCTGCTATAACAGCGCCCCAGAGTGATAGCCTCCTGCTATAACAGCGCCCCAGGGTGATAGGCTCCTGCCTATAACAGCGCCCCAGAGTGATAGGCTCCTGCTATAACAGCGCCCCAGAGTGATAGCCTCCTGCTATAACAGCGCCCCAGAGTGATAGCCTCCTGCTATAACAGCGCCCCAGAGTGATAGGCTCCTGCTATAACAGCGCCCCAGAGTGATAGGCTCCTGCTATAACAGCGCCCCAGAGTGATAGGCTCCTGCTATAACAGCGCCCCAGAGTGATAGCCTCCTGCTATAACAGCGCCCCAGAGTGATAGCCTCCTGCTATAACAGCGCCCCAGAGTGATAGCCTCCTGCTATAACAGCGCCCCAGGGTGATAGGCCTCCTGCTATAACAGCGCCCCAGAGTGATAGGCTCCTGCTATAACAGCGCCCCAGAGTGATAGCCTCCTGCTATAACAGCGCCCCAGAGTGATAGGCTCCTGCTATAACAGCGCCCCAGAGTGCAGCTCCAGCACTTATTTTAATCGTCAAAAAATTGCTATTTTTAAAACGATCAACACATTGTCAATGCGCCAAATAAAATTAATCCATCCCATCTTTGTACTTTTTGTAAAAGCTCTGAGAATGTATGGCTGGAGCGGCCCTTCGCCGACCATAGAGCTAGCTATATAGTATATCTCGCCATTTTTTTTTTTTTTTTTGTGGATTGCGCCCTGTCATTTCCAGCGGTGTGCGATTCCTTCTCCTCCTATGCTGTATCATTGAGATCAGCTGGCTGATTACAACCAGCCTCAGCTGTCTCTCCACCTATGCGCAGCGCCAGTGCTGTCCAACAGAGGGCAGCACACCAAATCCCATCCCGGCGCCACAATATATACAGTGGGGACAGAAAGTATCGGGCAGTGAAACAATTTTTGCTGTTTTGGATCTGTACTCCAGAACATTGGATTTGAACTGGAAATGGAAATGGGGGGGGGGGGGGGGGGGGGGGGGGGGGGGGGGTGTAGATTAAGCTGTAAATTACTGTGGAACAGGCTGGATCACATGGTTGGCTAAATGGCTGTAAGTCATCAAGGGTCTGAGCTATCGAACAAGCCTCAAACCATCACTCTCAGTCAGGAGAAATTATTGGAGTTGAGATATTCAGTGCTAAACTTATAAAAAACACAAGGCGTTTTGTACTTTTTTTTGTATTCTTATGTGTATTTGTATAGACTGTATGTGACCACTATGACATAAATTTATTCTGTTGCAAATTTCTGAATGGTACAAGCCTCTTCTTTCATTCAAACTTTCAACCATGGATGTAAATAGTTTTTGAGATATTGGCACTTAATTGACGCTAGTAAAAACTAGGCAAAAATTGCCCTCAATGGGCCCAAAGTAAATATGGTTAATCAATATTAGAATTGCTCGTAATATGAACTTCGGATGAAGCTTGAACTTTGCTAGCTGAACAGCCTCATGATGTTGGACAATGCTTCATTGTATAATCAAATGACATTTGTTAAACAAGCAGGCTAATTTGGCTAATTTGGCATTTTCTAAACTGAGAGGGGAAGCCAAGTCCTGGTAGCTTATGTTCAGCTGTTGCAGGTGTTATAATGAAAATAAACTGCATATATTTTTAGAAATAACAGCACTGGCCTACTATGGATAATAAATGGGATTTTTTTTTTTTACAGCAATCCAGGGTATTATGCTCCTCACATTACAGCAATCCAGGGTATTATGCTCCTCACATTACAGCAATCCAGGGTATTATGCCTCCCCACATTACAGCAATCCAGGGTATTATGCTCCCCACATTACAGCAATCCAGGGTATTATGCTCCTCACATTACAGCAATCCAGGGTATTATGCTCCCCACATTACAGCAATCCAGGGTATTATGCTCCCCACATTACAGCAATCCAGGGTATTATGCTCCCCACATTACAGCAATCCAGGGTATTATGCTCCTCACATTACAGCAATCCAGGGTATTATGCTCCCCACATTACAGCTAATCCAGGGTATTATGCTCCCCACATTACAGCAATCCAGGGTATTATGCTCCTCACATTACAGCAATCCAGGGTATTATGCTCCCCACATTACAGCAATCCAGGGTATTATGCTCCCCACATTACAGCAATCCAGGGTATTATGCTCCCCACATTACAGCAATCCAGGGTATTATGCTCCTCACATTACAGCAATCCAGGGTATTATGCTCCCCACATTACAGCAATCCAGGGTATTAT
>CM056385.1:49566492-49676492 GCA_029718625.1 Synaphobranchus kaupii
GAAGAGAGCAGGCTGCTGTGGTGAACACTCTATTAGGGGGCCGTGTTCAAGATGTCACCTCTCTGACTAAACACTTTATTGATTTCTCCAGCAATGTGATCATGTATAGATTTACATCTATTTACAGGGCTCTCTTGGCTGATGGGAAATGTAGAGGCTTCTCAAGAGAGGCATTATTGGCTTGACTGGGATGAGAGAGAGAGAAAGAGAGAGAGAGAGAGAAAGAGGGTAATTATGTATGAGTGTTTGTGCGTGTGTGTGTGTGTGTGTGTGTGTATGAGTGATACAGAAAATGTTATGTTTGTATGAAAATAATACATGCATATGAATGTGTGTGTGTGTGACTTGGTCTGATAGAGAATGTGTGCATGATTGTGTATTGAGATAATGTGTCAACCTACAAGTATGCGTGCCTCTGTGTTGGAGGCTGTACAGTATTGTGTGCACACGCCTGCAAGCATGGAGAGAGAGACTGAAAGCCATATCTACACCCAATTAAATTCTGCCTGATACATCTTCTCTGATACCTCACTCAACGTCGGACGTTGTTATGATGGGCCCCTGTGCACACACACGCACACGCTGCACCACTTAGATATTTTACATTTTTAAGTGTTTGGTTCAGTTAAGCAATTGGGAAAGTCAGGGTACGCTTTAGAACCATGAGCAGTGCTCAGCCCGGACAGTGCTCGGTTGCAGGCACGCAGAGAAATGTAAACAAACAGTCACCGAAACAAACAACATCCCAACTAGCTAGGCCTATAGCTTGCTTAGACCTACACAACACAACATGTCAGACCAAAAAGCAGAGAGTGGCATGGTTGACATGGCAGCGCACATTGTAGTAGGCTAGGCTACGTATAGGCTACAATCAGCATGTTATTAATTTCCTCATGATCGCTAGGGTGTGGGGATCATAAAAATGGTATACATTTCTTATCCATAGTAGGCAACTTTCAGACATACCTGCAAACTCCTTTCTACCGTATTTTAAAGCCGTTTTTTCAAGTGGGAATTACTGTCTTTTAATCAGTACATGGGGATAGATTTCCATGGGTCTAAACACCCGTCAAAAACCTGTCATAAAATTGATAAAATATTTTTTTCCATTATAAAGCATATAAATTTGCCCCTTCTGATGGTTTAAGATGAAAACATTGATATCACACTGGTACACACACATAAATGACACTTGACATCTCGGGACAGCGGGGGCTAGTTTTAATCATGGCTGTATTTCAATTTAATTAACTTAATTTGATAATGTATGTCTTTATTTGGTGTGTATTTTTGTGTGTTGTGGGTCTACCCCACTGTCTATGTTTTTTTGTTGCTGCTGGTGGCTACAACTGAAATTCCTGAAAGGGAAAATTAAAGTTATTCTATTCTACTCTATTCTATAAATATATAGCCTAATCATTCACTCTTGTGCCTCAATAAACATCACTTTTTCTGTACTCTACAATATGTAATTTTTTGCTGCATGCCCTGGGGTCACATTTCTCTGTAATTTAAAAACAAATGTTCCCCATTCATAATGTCTCTAAGGAACATTTTACATGAATCTAGCACATATCAGTGCACAGTAAATTGGAATGAGTATTTTCCATGCCCTAAGTCAGCGGTGCACAAACTGTGGGTCGCGACCCAAACTTGGGTCACGGGAGATATCTATTGGGTCGCAGAATCATGTAGATATGGATGGATCACTTGAAGGGTTGTTTCTCCTGACTTATTTTTCCATAGTGTTCAATAGGAAAATGAGTCAGGAGAAACAACCCTTAAAGTGATCCATCCATATCTACTGCTGATGGTTTGAGGCTTGTTTGATACCTCAGACCCTTGATTACTTACAGCCATTTAGCCAACCATGGGTTCCATACTATTCCCGTGTAATTCACAGCTTAATCTAGTCCCACCCACCAATTCCCATAGAGATTATTAAATTATTAATGCAAATTTTAACATCCTTTTGGGTGTGGTTCTTATGCCAAATGTTTATAAGTATTGTTCTTATGCCAAATTTTGTTTGTATTGACAGAATGCACTTCGTTCACGTTCGTAAACGTGCTAGAAGTGGCATTTTGAGACCAGTTTTAGCTGCCCTATAGAAGTAAATGGAGAGCGACAAATAACTGTATTCTGGATTATCACCCCAGGGGAGCACAGAGCAACTAACATACATATTTCACCACCATTTGGACTCATATAGTGGGCAGGTAACTACACAACCCAAAGTTCAGTTGTGCTTTAAGGCTTTAAGGCAAAGAATAATCCTAAATGAAGGGTTCCCACAGGGAACTTTTGCACAGGGCCTTTTTGCTTTTTTAAAATTATTTTGAAACTGTAAAAATTTTTAATAAAAAGTAATCTTTCTTGTGTCATGTTTAACTTTGTACCATTTAGAGATCACACTCAGGTCAGGTTCGCTTCTGTTCACTTAGATATTAATTGTAACCATAGACTGGACCATAGACTGTATAAAAATATGGACAAAGTCACTGTGACGTCACCCATTGCCTTCCCACGGCCTCGTAAAAACCCAATTGAGTCTCCGGATGCATTTTTCGCTGCCAGTACAAACTGCGTCTGCTCCGTGGAGCCAAAGAGGACTCAACCTGTCCCTCTGATTGGTCCTGAACAAATGTTAATACCCTGTCCAAACGACACAATATTTAAAAAAATCAGCACATGCAGAGGCATTAGATGAAGGAAAGGCACCTATTGCAATTACATTTTTTTGTGGGAAAAATTTATTGACTGAGTATTTTGACCACATTGCTGCCATTGACTTACATGGTGAAAGACCTATACTGGAGCCAATCGCAGTGGCGCTAGTGAGCAATGGCACAATTGCCGCTCCCAGCACAACCAGGAAGTGAGCTTCAAAAGAAAAACCCAGACTTGGCCCCTTGGTTTGGACATGTTTGGCTCACCCCTGAGCACCCACATGATCGGGGTTATGCACAAAATTGAAGATCTGTGCATGTTTCATGAATCACATGTTGGTTTTTTGTAGGAACTTTTATTAAGAATAAAAGTGAGAAGAATTTTAGACTTTTGTGAATGAGGCCCAATGTATGTGGGGGGTTTTTGGAACAAACAAAAAAAAACACAAAAAGCTGAAACATGAGTTTTATATTTTTTAAATGATACACTCAGCCTTTAGGCAGGAAACTGGCTGAAATGCAACATTGATCTCCTTTTCTCTTTCTTCCTGCTTTGAACTTATTTTATTTAACAAACCCTATGGGCTCTATCTTGACAATGTTGTCTGGTCTGTGTCTTGGGTGTAACATGAAATAAACCAATCAGAGTGTCATCTCCCATTCCCTTCAAACGCTACCTGCGGATTGCTAATATGATGGATACTAAGACTGTGAAAAGAGCGATTTACAGCTGGCGAAACAGACCTGCTCGTGCATGAAATTAAAGAGCGCATGCAGAGAATATATGCCATTAAAATTCTCATAATTAATTGTGTAATGTGCTGCAAATGTGTTTTTGTTTCTAATTGTTGAAAATTTTTATTTCCTTATAATTAGACTCTTAGTTCTCTTTCATCATCGCGGTTTTAATTAATATTTTGTCTCCGAATCAACAACGACACCAGCTCTTCACAATCGCTACTTTCATACATTTGAGATTAATATCACAACCAGGATAACTACGATGAAGTGGAGAGAATCGTTGCTATGGCAACCGTAAACGCCGTCTTATTTCGTCGCTTTGACGTGAACGGTCAGTTTTAGAATGTTGTAAACAATGAGTTTTGCAAGAAGTCATATTTCAGTTAAAGGTAAAATTAAAAGGCAAATGTATACTGAATGCATTGAGAGAATATGATGGTATTTTTAATTTGATGGTGTCTTAATTTTCTGCTAATTTTATTTGGGTAAACAATAGCCAGTGGGGCACATGGGTAATGTAACATGGCATCTTAGTAGCTTTGCTGCAAGACAATTTTTCAACTGTTTGCTTTGGATAGTGTACCTTTACACTAGAGACTGATGGATGATACATAAATAAATTAGAGGATAAAATAGAAATTTCATTGAGAAACAAATAGAAAATTCTAAAATGGGAGACTAAAAATAAGTAAATTACTGAGATATTACAGTGTAATAACACACTTAATTTTTTTATAGTAAAATTGATTATTGCTTCAAATTAAAGAGAAGGGAGAGGTTTTAGTCTCACACCATGGTCTCTGGTTTGGTAATTCTGCTGTTGTCCAGTATAACTACTGCCACTCGAGTGAATGGACAACATTCACAAAAATTCCCATAGACATACATTATTTTACATTAATTGTTTAAAAATTCTATTCCATGAGTAATTTCTAAATATGTGTTTAACATTTTTTAATTCCTATAAATAAAATGCAATTGGTAGAAAATTGGAAAATGAGCTCTTCTCCCTTCAGTGCATTACCGTCCATTCGCACCTCTGCATTGTATGCGTGTCAATGACTGCAGCGTAACCTCTGCATTGTATGCGTGTCAATGACTGCAGCGTAACCTCTGCATTGTATGCGTGTCAATGACTGCAGCGTAACCTCTGCATTGTATGCGTGTCAATGACTGCAGCGTAGTCCCGCCAATTTGCTGTCAGCTGAACAAGTGTCAACTGCAACGAAGAAGGCTGAATATATAGCCTAATACATTTAGTGTACATAAATTATCACAAAGCCTACTGTTTGAAAGAGATTAACTATTTTGAATGCCAAATGTTAGCCTACTCCCCATAAAATTGTCAACGTATTGTCATAGTCTGCAGGCTTATTTTCCTTTTTACTCGTTCGTCCCCTTTAAGCGCCTTCTGGACGTCTTTTTTCTGTTTCATTGCCCGTGTCGGGTTTTTCTTTTTTTCTCACTACTCAGCGATTGCACCTGTTCGGCTCTTCTGCTGCCTATTTAAACTCCGCGTCTTCCTGTTCCGGCGCTTCCATATTATCTTGTATTTCTGGTAGCCGGTAAGGTATAGGACTGGTAGCCGGTAAGGTATAGGACTGGTAGCCGGTAAGGTATAGGACTGGTAGCCGGTAAGGTATAGGACTGGTAGCCGGTAAGGTATAGGACTGGTAGCCGGTAAGGTATAGGACTGGTAGCCGGTAAGGTATAGGACTGGGAGACTGTTTTGGCTTATTGTCTCTAATAAGCGAAAGCAGGAAGGTCCCGTAGAAAGTTAGTATTTAGGGTAGATCTTTAGATCTCTTTTCCCTGCTAGTCTAACTCTCTATCCTATTTATCTCCTTATTTCTCTGCTCTAGACAGTTCCTCTCGTCAGTCTAGCTCGTCACCACGGAGATAGAGAGGTTCTGCTTTTCCAGCTACCTGTCTGTATCTTTTTCCTTTTCCTACACTCAAGCCTCAAGTTTTAGGAGGTCTACAAGCCTATCGCTTGTTATTTTTGTTATTTACGAATTCCTCGTCCTTTTGTCGAGGAGACTTTTACGTTTTCCTATCTCTTCCCTTATATCTCTGTCTGAGAGGGACTGTCTTCTGTTCTCGTCTTTTGTGTTTTCTCTGTTCCCTTTCCCCTACGGAATATATTCCGTTTTGTGGTGTCACGTGTGGACACTTTTAGAGACCCTGTCTATCACCCCTGGTCCTCCATAATATTCTCTGTGTCTCAGGACACAGGAAAACCCTCATATGTATAGGCTCCTGCTATAACAGCGCCCCAGAGTGATAGGCTCCTGCAATAACAGCGCCCCAGAGTGATAGGCTCCTGCAATAACAGCGCCCCAGAGTGATAGGCTCCTGCTATAACAGTGCCCCAGAGTGATAGGCTCCTGCTATAACAGCGCCCCAGAGTGATAGGCTCCTGCTATAACAGCGCCCCAGAGTGATAGGCTCCTGCTATAACAGCGCCCCAGAGTGATAGGCTCCTGCTATAACAGCGCCCCAGAGTGATAGGCTCCTGCTATAACAGCGCCGCAGAGTGATAGGCTCCTGCTATAACAGCGCCCCAGAGTGATAGGCTCCTGCTATAACAGCGCCCCAGGGTGATAGGCTCCTGCTATAACAGCGCCCCAGAGTGATAGCCTCCTGCTATAACAGCGCCCCAGAGTGATAGGCTCCTGCTATAACAGCGCCCCAGAGTGATAGGCTCCTGCTATAACAGCGCCCCAGAGTGATAGGCTCCTGCTATAACAGCGCCCCAGAGTGATAGGCTCCTGCTATAACAGCGCCCCAGAGTGATAGGCTACTGCTATAACAGCGCCCCAGAGTGATAGGCTCCTGCTATAACAGCGCCCCAGAGTGATAGGCTCCTGCTATAACAGCGCCCCAGAGTGATAGGCTCCTGCTATAACAGCGCCGCAGAGTGATAGGCTCCTGCTATAACAGCGCCCCAGAGTGATAGGCTCCTGCTATAACAGCGCCCCAGGGTGATAGGCTCCTGCTATAACAGCGCCCCAGAGTGATAGCCTCCTGCTATAACAGCGCCCCCAGAGTGATAGGCTCCTGCTATAACAGCGCCCCAGAGTGATAGGCTCCTGCTATAACAGCGCCCCAGAGTGATAGGCTCCTGCTATAACAGCGCCCCAGAGTGATAGGCTCCTGCTATAACAGCGCCCCAGAGTGATAGGCTACTGCTATAACAGCGCTGTTTATAGCAGGAGCCTATCACTCTGGGGCGCTGTTATAGCAGGAGCCTATCACTCTGCGGCGCTGTTATAGCAGGAGCCTATCACTCTGGGGCGCTGTTATAGCAGGAGCCTATCACTCTGGGGCGCTGTTATAGCAGGAGCCTATCACTCTGGGGCGCTGTTATAGCAGGAGCCTATCACTGTTTTGGATCTGTACTCCAGAACATTGGATTTGAACTGGAAATGGAAATGGGGGGGGGGGGGGGGGGGGGGGTGTAGATGAAGCTGTAAATTACTGTGGAACAGTATGGATCACATGGTTGGCTAAATGGCTGTAAGTCATCAAGGGTCTGAGCTATCGAACAAGCCTCAAACCATCACTCTCAGTCAGGAGAAATTATTGGAGTTGAGATATTCAGTGCTAAACTACAAAACACAAGGCGTTTTGTACTTTTTTTTTGTATTCTTATGTGTATTTTGTATAGACTGTATGTGACCACTATGACATAAATTTATTCTGTTGCAAATTTCTGAATGGTACAAGCCTCTTCTTTCATTCAAACTTTCAAGCATGGATGTGAATAGTTTTTGAGATATTGGCACTTGCTCGTAATATGAACTTCGGATGAAGCTTGAACTTTGCTAGCTGAACAGCCTCATGATGTTGGACAATGCTTCATTGTATAATCAAATGACATTTGTTAAACAAGCAGGCTAATTTGGCTAATTTGGCATTTTCTAAACTGAGAGGGAAGCCAAGTCCTGGTAGCTTATGCTCAGCTGTTGCAGGTATTATAATGAAAATAAACTGCATATATTTTGAGAAATAACAGCACTGGCCTACTATGGATAATAAATGGGATTTTTTTTATGCTCCCCACATTACAGCAATCCAGGGTATTATGCTCCCCACATTACAGCAATCCAGGGTATTATGCTCCCCACATTACAGCAATCCAGGGTATTATGCTCCCCACATTACAGCAATCCAGGGTATTATGCTCCCCACATTACAGCAATCCAGGGTATTATGCTCCCCACATTACAGCAATCCAGGGTATTATGCTCCCCACATTACAGCAATCCAGGGTATTATGCTCCTCACATTACAGCAATCCAGGGTATTATGCTCCCCACATTACAGCAATCCAGGGTATTATGCTCCCCACATTACAGCAACCCAGGGTATTATGCTCCCCACATTACAGCAATCCAGGGTATTATGCTCCTCACATTACAGCAATCCAGGGTATTATGCTCCCCACATTACAGCAATCCAGGGTATTATGCTCCCCACATTACAGCAATCCAGGGTATTATGCTCCCCACATTACAGCAATCCAGGGTATTATGCTCCCCACATTACAGCAATCCAGGGTATTATGCTCCCCACATTACAGCAATCCAGGGTATTATGCTCCCCACATTACAGCAATCCAGGGTATTATGATCCCCACATTACAGCAATCCAGGGTATTATGCTCCCCACATTACAGCAATCCAGGGTATTATGCTCCCCACATTACAGCAATCCAGGGTATTATGCTCCCCACATTACAGCAATCCAGGGTATTATGCTCCCCACATTACAGCAATCCAGGGTATTATGATCCCCACATTACAGCAATCCAGGGTATTATGCTCCCCACATTACAGCAATCCAGGGTATTATGCTCCCCACATTACAGCAATCCAGGGTATTATGCTCCCCACATTACAGCAATCCAGGGTATTATGCTCCCCACATTACAGCAATCCAGGGTATTATGCGCCCCACATTACAGCAATCCAGGGTATTATGCTCCCCACATTACAGCAATCCAGGGTATTATGCTCCTCACATTACAGCAATCCAGGGTATTATGCTCCCCACATTACAGCAATCCAGGGTATTATGCTCCCCACATTACAGCAATCCAGGGTATTATGCTCCCCACATTACAGCAATCCAGGGTATTATGCTCCCCACATTACAGCAATCCAGGGTATTATGCTCCCCACATTACAGCAATCCAGGGTATTATGCACCCCACATTACAGCAATCCAGGGTATTATGCTCCCCACATTACAGCAATCCAGGGTATTATGCTCCCCACATTACAGCAATCCAGGGTATTATGCTCCCCACATTACAGCAATCCAGGGTATTATGCTCCCCACATTACAGCAATCCAGGGTATTATGCTCCCCACATTACAGCAATCCAGGGTATTATGCACCCCACATTACAGCAATCCAGGGTATTATGCTCCCCACATTACAGCAATCCAGGGTATTATGCTCCCCACATTACAGCAATCCAGGGTATTATGCTTTTCCTCATCTTGGTGTGGTAGTTTGGGAGATAATTGACTGCTCATCTTGGTGTGGTAGTTTGGGAGATAATTGACTGCTCATCTTGGTGTGGTAGTTTGTGGGATAATTGACTGCTCATCTTGGTGTGGTAGTTTGGGAGATAATTGACTGCTCATCTTGGTGTGGTAGTTTGTGGGATAATTGACTGCTCATCTTGGTGTGGTAGTTTGTGGGATAATTGACTGCTCATCTTGGTGAGGTAGTTTGGGGGATAATTGACTGCTCATCTTGGTGAGGTAGTTTGGGGGATAATTGACTGCTCATTCACAAGCTTTTTGGCTATGGCTATTTGAGACTGACTACTCCTAGCTTTAGTACAATAATGATATTCAAACTCTTTTCAGAGAAAGCTCAGCTGTTAGTTCTTCTATTGTAAAATTATTAGGCCCCCCAATGTCTAGAACAGGAGTAGATATGATATGCAGAGAAGCGCCACATACCCAGGTATTGTTCGGACCGACACAGGAAGCTTATCTGCAAGGAGACGGCTCATCTCTTGGTCTTCTCTTCCCCACAGTGGCCAAAACCAAGTATCCAAAACACAGCCTTCTGTCACTTCCTAAACCTACAGTGCCCTCCACTATTATTGGCACCCCCTGGTAAAGATGAGTTAAAAGGGTTATAAACAATTCACCGTTTGGTGAATTAGCTTAATGTCACAGTGAAAAAATTAGAAAAATCCAATCTTTAATTTAAGTAAATTTATTATGACAAAAAAAATATCCCTCATCAAGAAATAATTATTTTTAACAAAACCACGTGTGCCACAATTTTTGGCACACCTGCATTTATATGTAGAATAAAGTAATCATTTTTAATATTTGGTCGCATATCCTTTGCATGCCATGCCTTCCTGATGTCTGTGACCCAACAACATCAAAAGACTTCATATCTTATTTTCTGGTACTCTTACAAGTGATACTATAACGTCTCTGCATTTGAATGGATCTCTATGGGAATTAGGGGGTGGGACTAGATTTAGCTGTAAATTACACTGGAACAGTATGGAACACATGGTTGGGAACACATCAAGGGTCTGGCGTATCAAACAAGCCTCAAACCATCACTCTGCTGCCAGAAATACAGTAGATATGGATGGATAACTTGAAGGGTTTCTTCTCCTGACTTATTTTTCCATAGAGTTCAATAGGAAAATTTGTCAGGAGAAACAACCCTAAAAGTGATCCAACCAAATATTAAAAATGATTACTTTATTCTATATATAATGCAGGGTTGCCAATAATTGTGGGACACGTGGTTTTGTTAAAAATTATTTTTTCTTGATGAGGGATATTTTTTTCTCATCATAAATTTACTTTTTTTTTTTTTTTTTAAATACTACTAATTTTTTCAGTGTGACATTAAGGTAATTCACCAAATGATGAATTTTTTATAACCATTTTTACTCATCTTTACCAGGGGTGCCAATAATAGTGGAGGGCACTGTATATACTGATCATCTGGACAGAAGACAGCTTAGAAATAACATAAATAACTGAATTCTGTACAATAACTACAATGTTTTCTAACAGGGGTGTTCATGACACCCCTCAATATCAGTCTTTCAGCCCCATTTTAATTGGTTGCATGTGTAATTCAGCGTATGTTGTATTTCTCCCAAAGAAATATGCAGAACTGGATTGTCTAGATATAAATAACATAGACATGTGTTCTCTCGCAGTAGACCTCCAACCTAGATAATAATGTTTAGAGTTTTCAGCTCAAATAGCCTGGTGCACTTTGCATGATTTGCAAAACGGTGTCTCTGCAATGCGCTTGGTGCAGCCATCCCCATGGAAACTGTCCATCGTTGGAGGCTGGTGGCAGGTGCAGATAGGGAGTCTCGCTGTGCTGTGGGATGTAGGTGGCAATTGCGGGAGCTGTACATTTGTCTGTCATTCAATTGCGTTTCACCTTGGAAATGAGGCGTGGGTGGGTGAAATGCTCATTCCTGTTTTTGTATTGTTTGGGGTGGGGGTAGAAAAGGGTCCTTTTGAAGACATTAGAGAAGAGGTAGAAGAAGGTAGTACAGGTATACAGTCCTGTGGTAGCATACATTCCTGGGAATGGAATTATTTTTCTTGTTTGTTTAGAGAGCACTGTGTATTTTTGAGTTGTTCACCGGTGGAAAGAGTCAAATAAATTCACTATGCTTGGTCTATGATAACGTGCTGACTACAAAAATACAGTTGAAGGGTACGTGCAACTCCTGAGCATGACGGCTTTAAGATGGTTCACCTGGTTTCTTGCCCAAATAATTAACAACAGTTATTTATAGACCAGGATAACATTTTTACTATTCAAGATCAATTTTGTGGAGTGTGAGAGTCTGACCAGTAGAGGGAGCTATTACCCTGGGGCAGGGCATTTTAGTGGCTGTTCGCAAACTGAATTAGTACTCTTCTCAAGTTTTTTTCATTCTTCAGTGTCAAATAAATTGAGAAACCTCCAGGTTGAGCAAACATTCCCAAATGTAAAGAGTTCCCTTTGCTTTCCTCGGCCGGAGCTGTGAAGCCATGAACGAGTTTGGACTCTTAAGCTCTTAAACCTTTTTAAATCTGTGTCTTTCACAAATTGAACCAAATTAATTTAATAGCTGTCTGATCACAATTAATGGGTTTAGATGCAATTATGCAATTTGATCTTTTAGAAATGACACATTAATGGATTGGAAACCCTTCGTAACAGTTTTTCTATGCATGTAATAACATTGTTCAAGGGAAAGGGAAATACAACTATTATTCACATATAATATCACATATTGAGTACAAATCTCATTTCTTTTACAGGGTTATTGTATTTTTAGTGGTGAGTGACTATGTAAATTTGATTATGACTAAAAAAAAGCAAACAATATGGGTGAAAGCACCAACCTAATCATTGTTGTAAAGTAACAAAGTACAAATACTTAGTTACTGTACTTAAGTAGTTTTTTTGACGGCTTTGTACTTTATTCCAGTAGTTATCTTTCAGTACACTTCATACCAGATACTTTAATACTTTTAGTCATATTTTAATGGGTGACTTTCACTTTTACTTGATTCATTTTCCAGCAAGGTATCTTTACTTTTACTTAAGTATGACTTTTGAGTACTTTTTACAACACTGCCTCTAATATATGTTCTAATATATGTTCTTATGAAATACCTCAGTTACAGTATTTGAGAGAATGACCCTTCTACATTGCTGAGTAGGAGTGGGAGTAGGTTTGTTGCGATTCCTGTCGGTATGACAACCACTTATAACTTTTTTTTAATGCATTATTCCTTGATGGTCCTGTAGGTTGCTCTGGATAAACATATCTGCTAAATTAATTATTATTTAATAAAAGAAGAAAGGATAAAGAAGAATATGGAAGAATGAAATGAATCCCAAATCATTGGGATTAAACATTACAGAAAGGTGTTGTGTGGGGTCATTTGCGGGGTCAACGTGATTCTGGACTTTCCCATGCAGGTTTTAAACTTCACAAACCTCAGGCTCTAAATTAAGGTTTCAGCACAGATGAAAGATTCACATGTTTCAGATTTTTCCCAGTTTGGGAGCCAATTGTACCCTGTTGTGATTCAATTCCCTGTGTACTGCTGGGAATTTTCTGCTACACAACCACGTAAGCCGGCGGTAGGAATGAGGTCACCATGTCTTCTCCAAAGCGTGACACCTCGTGCCCCTGAATGTAATTCCAGCACTACACTGAGCCCCGATGTGCGTGACGATTCTCCACCCCCCGGCCATCCAATTTCCCACTCCCTCAAGGCTCTGGCCGTATTCGGATGTGGCGAACCCAGGTCCTCTGTGTGCTACTGCACTGACTCAAAGGCCAATCCTCTGTGTGCTACTGCACTGACTCAAAGGCCAATCCTCTGTGTGCTACTGCACTGACTCAAAGGCCAATCCTCTCTGTGCTACTGCACTGACTCAAAGGCCAATCCTCTCTGTGCTACTGCACTGACTCAAAGGCCAATCCTCTCTGTGCTACTGCACTGACTCAAAGGCCAATCCTCTCTGTGCTACTGCACTGACTCAAAGGCCAATTCTCTCTGTGCTACTGCACTGACTCAAAGGCCAATCCTCTGTGTGCTACTGCACTGACTCAAAGGCCAATCCTCTCTGTGCTACTGCACTGACTCAAAGGCCGGTCCTCTGTGTGCTACTGCACTGACTCAAAGGCCAATCCTCTCTGTGCTACTGCACTGACTCAAAGGCCAATCCTCTGTGTGCTACTGCACTGACTCAAAGGCCAATCCTCTGTGTGCTACTGCACTGACTCAAAGGCCAATCCTCTGTGTGCTACTGCACTGACTCAAAGGCCAATCCTCTCTGTGCTACTGCACTGACTCAAAGGCCAATCCTCTCTGTGCTACTGCACTGACTCAAAGGCCAATCCTCTCTGTGCTACTGCACTGACTCAAAGGCCAATCCTCTCTGTGCTACTGCACTGACTCAAAGGCCAATTCTCTCTGTGCTACTGCACTGACTCAAAGGCCAATCCTCTGTGTGCTACTGCACTGACTCAAAGGCCAATCCTCTCTGTGCTACTGCACTGACTCAAAGGCCGGTCCTCTGTGTGCTACTGCACTGACTCAAAGGCCAATCCTCTGTGTGCTACTGCACTGACTCAAAGGCCAATCCTCTGTGTGCTACTGCACTGTGTGCTACTGCACTGACTCAAAGGCCAATCCTCTGTGTGCTACTGCACTGACTCAAAGGCCAATCCTCTGTGTGCTACTGCACTGACTCAAAGGCCAATCCTTTGTGTGCTACTGCACTGACTCAAAGGCCAATCCTCTGTGTGCTACTGCACTGACTCAAAGGCCAATGCTTTTACCGCTGTGCCACCGTGGCGCTATCAACACAGATTTGTAATATTTAGGGACAGAAGGGAGTCAATTGGGAGCCAGACAAAAGGTGGCACAGATAGTGTCAATTTGTGTATTGCAATACTTTTGTGTCAGTTTAAACATTTGGGGTCAATTTGCCACCAAACACAAAAGGCATCATAAAATGTCAACATAATACGAGGGTTAAAGCGAGACCGTAATTATTTGTTTCGCAGCGCGTGCCAAACCAAACATCCTGTATCGAAAGGAAAAGGACATTTTTTTCCAGTCTTGACAAAGTAAACGCCGATACCTTTCTGATTAGACGCGTATTGTTCCATGTGTCTCCCCTGACTGTGCGTCTGCAGAACGGCAACAAGATACGGGTGACATGGGCTACTATTTTGGTCACACAGTGGCACAAGAGCGGGAACAGAGTGTTGCATAAGCGCTGGAAGTAGGGGTGCTGAGGGTGCTTCAGCACCCGCTCCGAACGATTGCTACAATATATTAAATCTGTACGCAAACATTTAATAGGCTACCAAAGGTAGTATACATACAGGGAAATAGTTCTGTATCAATGATACAAAACAACTTAAAATCCCCGTTGCGTTTTGTCGTTGCGATTTTCAGAACTCTTGAGTTCAAACCATCTTCCCGCGCCTATGGAGTGGTGCACAGCCTGTTACATTCTTTGGGGAGAACCCTGGAATAGAACCCTGGAATAGGAAGAGAAGAATACAAATAAAGAAGAATCCTTTTACAGGGAAGATCCCATTGAAATTATTGTTTTAAAGGGGGACATATTATTATTATTATTATTATTATTATTATTATTATTATTATTATTCCCACAGACTCATGATTGCCCTTTCCCTAATTTTCCTGTTATTTTTTAATCTTGACTCTGGAGATGAAATCAGTTTTGATCTTGTAGGGTGAGGGCAGGAGTTTTGCACTTGAAGTAATAACTTCAGCAGGCCCTTGCCATCACGTGTGTCGGAGGTTGGGGAGCAGAACCGGGTCCCGCTTTAAAAACCACAGGATCGTTCTTTAGAACATTTGGACAATTACGCAGGTCTTTAAGTTGATCAATGCTTGATTAAGGGGAAGCATTATCTACATAATGAGTTGATTAATGTGCCCTTTTGGGCTTATTATTCCAAAGGTAGACATGGCAAGGTGGCAAGGTGCAATGGTTGGAAAGGTGCTTCTTGCACCTGCTTAGAACTCACACCTGTGTTTCGCTTCTTTATCTCTGTACTTTGCTAAGGAGATTATTTCCATTATTCCAATAATAATTTAAATTTTTTTTAAATGGCCTGTTTGCATCAGGGGTGTGCTGCTGTCAGCACCATCATCCTCCGTGGGCTAATGCTAAGCGCTCACCACGCCTTAAAGGAGGTTTGAGTGGCCGTCAGCGGCTGTCAGTATCGATCGCTCGTGTCCGATAACCATCTCCCAATGTTGTTGCCATGTGGTCAGAGGCAGGCTTGACGTGTGTGCTTATCAGGAGCAAGGGGGTGATGTTGCGCTAGCAATAAGCTGGAGCCGTATCGTGAGACTGTGGGAGAACACAACCCTGGCACCCCGTCCGTGTGTCCTTTTCTGTGTTTGCTGCTGATTAGCTGTAGAACACAGCTTTGCTAATCTACCTTCCAGGATGACTTCAGACATGGGAACCTGTGGAGGACGAGTGTGCAGCTTGCATGAGAATTCCTTCTGACCAGCAGGGGGCACTGTGGCATCGAGCAGCACTGAGCGCTAACGGTTTTATAATACCCATTCTTATTGAAGGGGGAGGGTTCAACTGTATGTTGTTCTCAGTTACATGTTTTTTAACTCTCACGACAAAGGTTTAAATGGTCATTTATATCTTAATCAGATCGGTATGCTGTTTTGTGGATTCATTCATTATAAATGTACGCTTGCCTGAGATTATGCGAATAAGGTAAGACTTAAGAGCAAAAAACTGAAGGGAAAAGATTGTGTCCAAGTGTCCATTTCCACTCATACCTCCCAGGACTGTGCGCAAGGTCAAATATTTCAATGCATTGCCAATCTCGCCTTTGCCAATAAATGGTTTCTGTCAGGACCAGTTTAACCCCTGTCCCAGGAATGCATGTTTGTGACTCTTAATTGTTGCATGTCAGAAGTAGAGCTGAATTACGCAAGGTGTCTGAAAACATAGGGACACACGCCTCGGTTTTCTTCACCTTCTCAGAACTAGAGTTTAAGAAAAGGAGACGGCGAATCAAAAAAAAGTAGGAGGATATCGCAGGAACCAGGGTGTCAAATCTCCTGCCATAATAGTGTCCAGGAGGAACCCAGTCGATGGGAAGGCAGAGCTCAGCCCCTCTCTCTCTCTCTCTCTCTCTCCGTTATGCGGTTGCCGCGCGTGCGGCTCCTCGGGGGGCGGAGGTAACGGGAGCGAAGCGGCGAGTCGCGACACGCTTGCGGAGAGAATCACGGAGCAGAGAGCGGCAGCGATTGGAGCCTGTGAGGGGTGTGGCGCTCGGGCCTGTGGGAGCCCTCTGTCCCCACCTCCCCCCCCTGCTCAGTCAGCTACTGCTATTGGTGGAGTCAGACGCTGGGCTGGCGGGACGATAGGATGAAAAAAGGGCGATGTGCTAAGGGATTAGGAAGGGAGTAGACAAATAAATCAGATATCTGGCTGCTTTACCTTTACCAGCAGACAGGGGGCAGTATATTACACCATATCAGAAAAGAACTGTCCACGATCAAGATGCCCGCACAATAATTTTACATGTGTCTACGTCCGGACAGGGTTGGAGTTAGATTTAGATATTGTAGCAATGTCCATGCACGTTGATGTTCCTTCTACAGGTCACATAGCAACAAATTACATTCAACAGTACCTACAATATGATGGGCAATAGTAAACAGAGAATCCTAAGCTATAGTCTCTTACGTTCAACCAATATTCATGCACCTAAAATATGCGCTATACTGTGTGGGTAGTACTTAGTCTAACATTCACACTGATCTTATGAATGAGAGTTTTCAACTCTCCTTTATGCTGATGTAAACATAACATGTACCCACTTAAGTACGCCTGCCTCAGGCCTACATACTGAGTAGGATAGACCTACTCAATGTGTCACTTGAAGGAAATAGTCTTTGATATGTAACAAAGTACTGACCCAAGTCAAAATTTATGTTATGGCCACAAAATGGGATGGACAGCATAAATATCTACAAGTTTAGACCATAATAAAAGAATCTCTCATAAGACTCCCATGCAGCAATGTCTGCATTGCCACAGCCTATACATATCAAAGCACCTAGTATAGATACAAGCACACAAGCTCTATAAGTAAATCATATATACCACTCATAAGCTTGCTAACTTTACAGGTAACGGGACTTTATTCACTTATTTGGTTATAGCATATTATGGTATAACACAAATACTTTCTGTTGCTCTGATTATTTTCTCATCTTGTCTTTTGCATTTTGTAAAAGGCGCTCATCGATTTTCCGTGAGACAGAAAAGGCATTGATACCCGCCACTTTCACCCTGTGTACTTTTTAAAGATGGCGCCATGCTGCTTCTGTAATTATTTCTGTCATTCAACCCCTTTTATTTTATTGTCTCCTGCCCTGAACCTCAGGCACTCGGCTCTGTCAATATTTTGTTCATGTTAAAGAATGGGGACTTGGGAGTTGCAACCTTTCTGAATAAGATTCACCGTGGCTCAAAATAAATACATAACTACAATGGTATGTGCAGCTTCATTCACCTCTCTATCTGGAAGATATTTCTATCGAAATGGTAAACAGTGGTGGTTCAAGGTCCAATACGTGATGTCTGATGAATTTTTCATGAAGTAGTTTTATTTCCAGAGACATCCCGCTGGCACCACACCTGAGATCTAATGTGTCCCAAAGGCATTCACAGCCAATCAAAGGGCTTCACCACATTTCTGCCACTGGAGCCCATTTGAAAAAAACGCAATTCTCTTCTGCTCCATGGATGTTGGGGGAGGGGGAGGGGGAGGGGGAGGGGGGGGGGGGGGGGGGTAGACACTGGTTTCACATATTGTTCTTTCCAAAGGCAGGTGGAAATTGGTAAGAAATTGAGGCAATTGGAAGAAAATTGATATTTAACTATGCATCATGCATTGTATTGTGACCCACTGAACTACTTTAACCTGACCACAGCCTCATTCTATGAATATCTCCATGCTTCATGAAGGGCTTCATGGTCCTCTAGGTTCATATTGTCAGTTAGGCACTAAGGTGTGTGGTATTGCAACTTTGCTGGCATGTGTTTGTGGAAGAGAATATAAACTAATAAATATCAACACTTGTAATAAGAGACAGAGTCCCAAAGTGACATGTTCAGTGGATAGATCTTTCACAAATGGCAGCCGATAATCTCATAGCATTCAAGTAACATTCCCTAGCATTCAGTGTTCAAACAACATCCAAACAATGCTCTCACTACCTTCTATCCATCAAAGTGTCACTCATTTTTTGCCAGTCCCTCCAAGGGACTATTTTCTAAGTCACTTGAATGCGAGAAACAGCCTCTGCAAACAACCTCTGCAATCTTCAAGGACCCCCCCCCCCCCCTACAGTCCCTCAGAACCCTCCTCCTCACAGAACATCCTCACTGTACTTTTGTAGGACCGCCAGAACCCCCTCCTACAGTCCCTCAGAACCATGCAACGTCCTCACTCTGTACTTTTGTAGGACCGCCAGAACCCCCTCCTACAGTCCCACAGCACCACGCAACGTCCTCACTCTGTACTTTTGTAGGACCGCCAGAACCCCCTCCTACAGTCCCTCAGAACCACGCAACGTCCTCACTCTGTACTTTTGTAGGACCGCCAGAACCCCCTCCTACAGTCCCTCAGCACCACGCAACGTCCTCACTCTGTACTTTTGTAGGACCGCCAGAACCCCCTCCTACAGTCCCACAGAACCACGCAACGTCCTCACTCTGTACTTTTGTAGGACCGCCAGAACCCCCTCCTACAGTCCCACAGCACCACGCATCGTCCTCACTCTGTACTTTTGTAGGACCGCCAGAACCCCCTCCTACAGTCCCTCAGAACCATGCAACGTCCTCACTCTGTACTTTTGTAGGACCGCCAGAACCCCCTCCTACAGTCCCTCAGAACCATGCAACGTCCTCACTCTGTACTTTTGTAGGACCGCCAGAACCCCCTCCTACAGTCCCTCAGCACCACGCAACGTCCTCACTCTGTACTTTTGTAGGACCGCCAGAACCCCCTCCTACAGTCCCACAGAACCACGCAACGTCCTCACTCTGTACTTTTGTAGGACCGCCAGAACCCCCTCCTACAGTCCCACAGCACCACGCATCGTCCTCACTCTGTACTTTTGTAGGACCGCCAGAACCCCCTCCTACAGTCCCTCAGAACCATGCAACGTCCTCACTCTGTACTTTTGTAGGACCGCCAGAACCCCCTCCTACAGTCCCTCAGCACCACGCAACATCCTCACTCTGTACTTTTGTAGGACCGCCAGAACCCCCTCCTACAGTCCCACAGCACCACGCAACGTCCTCACTCTGTACTTTTGTAGGACCGCCAGAACCCCCTCCTACAGTCCCTCAGCACCACGCAACGTCCTCACTCTGTACTTTTGTAGGACCGCCAGAACCCCCTCCTACAGTCCCACAGAACCACGCAACGTCCTCACTCTGTACTTTTGTAGGACCGCCAGAACCCCCTCCTACAGTCCCTCAGCACCACGCAACGTCCTCACTCTGTACTTTTGTAGGACCGCCAGAACTCCCTCCTACAGTCCCTCAGGACCACGCAACACGTGGTGAATGTGAGAATCAATAGATAAAACCTTGACATTTCTCATTCGCGCTGTTCAGATATATTTATCGACAATCTATGGTTCAGATACGTCTGCACAGCCGAACAAATGAACACAAGCATCCCTTATGAAAACTTGCTTAATTCTCAACTAATTTCATGAATGAATTACTTGATTTCCCATTTTCACATAACAGCTAGGCTATTAAACACCCTTTTAACAAATTACATTTAATCGCTTACAGGATATGCTAACTTCTGGTTTTTTCAAACTTGGACCTGTTTTTACTAACTATTTCCACAATGCCGATCGGTAGGTTAATAATAATAATTTTGTCACATCTTTCTTTGTGCACCAAGCAAACCTGCTTTAATCAGTGACTTGTTGAAGTCACTGCACTGATTTAGATTATTTTAAATTGCACTTAATGTTGTACTACGGCACTGATCTGACTTCCCACAATGCCTTAGGGTGGCTCCACCATAATGTTTGTGAATAAAGCTATTTTTTCCTTAACTTATTCTAGGCTCAAACTCAGTATTCAAGAGTTTGCCCCATTCAGCGTTACCAACTTAAATCATTCCACTGATGTTAAACAGTCACATGATAGCTAGGGGGAGGGTAATGACACATTTCACCTTTAATCTGCCATTAGTTCTCCAAGATTCAGATGCAAATTAGTTTGTGGGCAGAGAGACAGCAGCCATTCCTCCAAGGATTCATATGCAAGGAATTGTGGGATAGCTACCTGGCAAGAAGTAATTACCTGTTGATGAGAGCTATCAAAATGTATGGCCACTCCTTTACATATTGCTGTTATATTTCAATAGGGAGAGCAGTTATCAATGTTTTGAAGTTATATAATAATGGGGGAGTCATGCCAAAATAATAAGGGGATTGGAAGAATAAAAAATTATCAGGGTTTAAAGCAAAATCAGAAGTTAACCCTTATGTATTTTTTCAATGAATTTATGGTTTATACACTAATATAATAGAATAGAATAGAATAACTTATTTTCCCTTTCGGGAACTTCAGTTGTAGCCACCAGCAACAACAAAAAAGACAGACAGTGGAGCAGACCCACAACACACAAACAAACACACCAAATAAAGACATACAATATCAAATTAAGTGAATTAAATTGCAATACTGCCATGATTAAAAATAGCCCCCGCTGTCCCGATATGTCCAGTGTCATTTTGCAGTCCAACACACAAACTCCGCCTCTTCCTCCTGCGGTCTCTGTACTGTTGAAACGGAGCACCAAACTGCATCAGTCTTCCCACTCGTCGCCTCACTCCTCCCCCGCACCATCTTCTCCTTCCCTTCCATTGGTTGCCCTTTGAAGACCGCCTGCACTCCCGGATCAGTCCCGACATCTTCAACTCCGGTGAAGAGCAATGGTAAACTTTGCTGCTGCAGATCCAACTGACATTCCCGAGCATGTGTTGCGAATGCGTCTCCATGGTGATGACCACAAACAAAATTATCCCGGCGAGACAATTCGCTAATATCATCAAAACAAGCGGCAGGAGTGCCCCGAAAAATCTCCAGCCCGCCTCCCCGCACCACAACAGACACACAGCGCATGAAAAAACAAAATCAAAAGCCCGACACAACAAAATACATTCAAATTAACAAACACGAACACGAAAGACAGCTGGACATGTCGCCATTACAGCTTGCCATTCACAGATTCCTGTGAATCAAACTTATTCAAAATCATAACAAGCACTGGGTTATGGACTACACAAATAAACAATTTCATACAATAGTTCCTGGTTTGAGGGTGTATTTTATGATGAGAAAGGGCAGAATTCACAACAAAATCTTTAAAGCCAGTTTTGCAAAATCACACTATTCAAACAGCCATATCTCCAGAAATATTTACTCAATCTCATCAAGTGACATTTTGAAGCTCTTTTGAAACATGTATCTGAAGCAGGAATCTGGTCACATACTGTATAAATAAATAGCCTAATATTACATTCATAACACCCACCTGCCCCATTCTCTTTTTGAAATCCTATATAACCCGTTACTCAAATCGTGGCCATGAAGGGCAGAGAACTGCTGGTTTTCCACCCTCCTTTTACCTGGGAGTCAGGTGTGGAGACAATCTGGCCAATCGGTAGCACTAATTGTTCAGTTAAATATCTGGGTGAAAAGAAAATCAGGGCTGGATTCGAGGGTCAGATTTGAGTATCCATGCTATATATGGTCACCCTACCCAAGAGTCACTCACCCTTTTATGCTTTTTTTTTTGCAACATTCCTGGTCTTAAATAGCCTTCATAATGCAATTAGGTTCATTAGTCACTCACTCACATGCAAACAATCAAATCAATCACATCACTTACAAATGAAATGGTATGCAATGATCCACTATTAGTTTATAAATCACTTGGAATTGGAGTGTTAGTGCGGGGCTAAAACAAAAACCTGCACCCACATTGACCCTGTTCAGATGAGATTGAACATTCCTGATCTAGAAAAACACGAACGTTTACTCAAGTAAAATTGATATCTGCATCACCACACTAACCCACCGTATTTAAGTCAATGTATCCACAGCAAAGTTGTGCATTTTAAGTGAAGACTTACCAGAAACAAGAATGCAAATCAAAAGTATTTGTTGCAGACCAAATATATGCCCTCATAACAATATATGAAATATATATGCTTTTACACAAGCTCCTCAGTGTACTGTATTAATCATCTATGATGAGGTTATGTGTCATCAACTCTTCTGACTTTTTTTCCTCAATATATACCAGTTTGAGTAATAATATAGTGATGTTCCTATTTTTACACATCTATTTTAAATGAGTTGAGAAATTTGCAGCCCTTGCTCCTAATTGACATGATTTATACACACATGCATATACTATGACCACTCTCTGCTATAGAAAACCTAAATGAGATCATGGGAAATAAATATAGAACTAAACTAAATTATTTAAATGATTCAATGGAGTCAAAATGACCATCACTGCTCTCATTAGCTTTAAACCCACCGTCTGGCTGTATATCCTTCTACTTATTGGTTTTCTATCGGTTTCTGGACGCATTCATTACGTCCTTTTATCTCTGTTTTTGTACTTGTATCTGTTCTCGACTACAGATACAAGTAATTATCACAGTACATGTGTATACCCTCTCTTCATAACTGGAGCCTTGAAGTAAATACGTATTGAGATGGAAGGTACACCATCCACCACATTGTGGGTTTGCAGGATGGACCACATACTTATATAACGTTTTATTTAAGTTTGTTACTTCAATGAATATATGAAACTTCAACAAAATGTGACGTATTGCTTTAGAATATGGCTTGTTTAATTTTAATTTGTCATCATTTTGATAATTTGGTACACTGGCAGATTATTCAGAATTATTTTTTTACAGTAAAGACTATATTCTAGAAAAGACTATAAACTATATTCTTTGTATGTATGAGTATTTTTACACTATATAATTTCTGTTGAGACCCTACTATTAAAACATGTGTTGTCCGATTTTCTAATTATCCTGATGGTTTTTTCCACTTGTCATTCTACTCTATCACCTATGTCTCATTCCATAGAGATTATAAATCCTTCTGTACAGTACCTTACACCTTGAGGAAGGTTTACATGGAGCAGAAACTCATAGCTGGTGATACTTAACCTTTTTGACAGCCATGTCAACCTCACAAAAGCTTTTCCAACTTTCAAAAAACAAGTGTATGGGACGATTTCCTTTGGACATTTTCTTTTTTTGTGATTTGTGACAGCATTGGATAAAAAAAAGAAAAAAAAAGGCCTCATCTTTTGTGTACAAAGTGTGGTCTGTAGAACATGCCTGGCACAGTGCAGCTTGTAGCGTGTTAAACTGTGAACAGATAGGTGCACGTGCATTCAGGAGCTGAGAGAAAGGAAGCTGTGCGTGAGGGCATGTGTCAGGGCGTGCAATGTCATGCCTCTCTGTGAAAAGCTCCCAGATTAGTCCAGAAATAGCCGAGGCCACTGGGAAACACAGCAGGCGCAGGTCAGACCTTTGTTCCGGGGGTGAAGAAAGGTTAAGCTATCTCCAAACAACAAACTTTCATCTAATTGGACCCTGGCGATCTCCAAGTGACAATGACTTGCTGTTTGACACCATTTATCAAGTGTCACCAGCCATTGATTTTGTTATCCTCCTTGTCACTGGTATAATAATTCTGGATGATTTGTAATTCGCGTGTTGAAGAGAAACCTGTAAAGTACAGTTGAAGTCGAAAGTTTACATACATTTAGGTTGAAGTCATTAAAACTCATTTTTAACCACTCCACAGATTTAATGTTAGCAAACTATAGTGTTGGCAAGTCAGTTAGGACATCTTCTTTGTGCATAATGTTTCCAACAATTATTTACAGACAGATTATTTCACTTTTAATTCACTACATCACAATTCCAGTGGGTCAGTGCAGTGAGAGAGAGAACACAGTCGGGGATTATCGCAAACTAAATGCATTGACCCATAAAGATGCGTTCCCTCTTCCCAGGATTGAGGAATCCCTGACCAACCTCAAGAAGGCAAGCTGGGATTCAATGCTGGATCTGGCTAGAAGCTACTGGCAAGTCAAAGTGATCAGGAGAAGACAACCTTTACAACACCTATTAGCCTGTAGCAGTTTGAGCGGATGCCTTTCGGCCTCTGCAATGCCACCTGTCAGCATTTAATGCAGCGTTGCCTCGGAGGACAGGTAAATAACTCATTGCTCATTTACCTTGATGACGTAATAGTATACGCGCCTGATTTTGACAGCCACCTCCTACACCTCAAGCCAGAGACTCCAGGAACATGGCCTGAAACTACAACCCTAAAAGTGCCATCTTTTCCAGCGCAAGGTAACTTATCTGTGTCATGTAGTTCTCACAACAGGATGTTGCCACCGACCCTGCAAAGGTCGCAGTGGTGCAGGATTAGCCAGTTCCAACTACCAATTCCCATGTTCGGTCCTTCCTCGGGTTTGCGGGTTTACTATCGGCACTTTATCCCGGGGTTTTCGAAGTCAGCTGACCAGTTAAACTCCTGGGTACAATGCAACGCTGGCCATAAGGACGTCACCATCCAATGGTCCCCTGAGTGCCAACGGGGATTTGATCAGCTAAATAAGGGCTGGTGCCCCAATCCTGGCCTATGCCCCAATCCTGGCCTATGCCCCAATCCTGGCCTATGCCCCAATCCTGGCCTATGCCCCAATCCTGGCCTATGCCCCAATCCTGGTGCACGCCCCAATCCTGGCCTATGCCCCAATCCTGGCCTATGCCCCCAATCCTGGCCTATGCCCCAATCCTGGCCTATGCCCCAATCCTGGCCTACGCCCCAATCCTGGCCTATGCCCCAATCCTGGCCTATGCCCCAATCCTGGCCTACGCCCCAATCCTGGCCTATGCCCCAATCCTGGCCTATGCCCCAATCCTGGCCTATGCCCCAATCCTGGTGCACGCCCCAATCCTGGCCTATGCCCCAATCCTGGTGCACCGCCCCAATCCTGGCCTATGCCCCAATCCTGGCCTATGCCCCAATCCTGGTGCACGCCCCAATCCTGGCCTATGCCCCAATCCTGGCCTATGCCCCAATCCTGGCCTATGCCCCAATCCTGGTGCACGCCCCAATCCTGGCCTATGCCCCAATCCTGGCCTATGCCCCAATCCTGGTGCACGCCCCAATCCTGGCCTATGCCCCAATCCTGGCCTATGCCCCCAATCCTGGCCTATGCCCCAATCCTGGCCTATGCCCCAATCCTGGCCTACGCCCCAATCCTGGCCTATGCCCCAATCCTGGCCTATGCCCCAATCCTGGCCTATGCCCCAATCCTGGCCTACGCCCCAATCCTGGCCTATGCCCCAATCCTGGCCTATGCCCCAATCCTGGTGCACGCCCCAATCCTGGCCTATGCCAACTTCAACCTCCCATTTCGCCTGTACAGTGACGCCAGTCTGGAAGGACTGGGCACGGTACTCTCCCAGGTCCAGGATGGACACGAACGTGTTATAGCCTACGCGAGCCGCAGCCTCAGCCCCACTGAGCGCAATGACCAGAACTATAGTTCATTTAAATTAGAACTACAAGCCCTGAAGTGGGCTGTAGTTGATCAATTTAAAGACTACCTGTGAGGCACCAATTTCACTGTATACACAGACAACCGACCCCCTAGTTCACCTGAAGACGGCAAAGCTCTGGGTCACAGAGCAGCGGTGGGTGGCGCAATTGGCCAACTTCGATTTTAACATAATCTACTGCCCTGGGGCAGCCAATACTAATGCGGATGTGCTCTCTAGGCTACCCAGGAGAAGCAAGTGTTTCCGCCATCTAGGCCACCAGCCTGAGCCCTGGGGCTGCTACAGAACATGGCGAGAACCCCAGAGTGGACTCCCTGGAAGGATGCTTGCTGGGGCCATGGCAGGACTGGCAACAAGAAGACCCTGATCTGCACCAAGTTAGAGAATGGAAGGCCATCAACCAGCAACCTATGAGTCAAACTGCCCTATCAACCCAGGTCCGCCGTCTCCTACTGGAATGGGACCGACTAGTGCTTTGACAGGACATGTTGGTATAACAAACAGTGGAGCCTGACACTGGTAACGCTATGACCCAGCTTGTTGTCCTCGCCTCTCACGCTAAGGAAGTCTGGCACGAATATCATGAAGCGACCGGTCATTCCAGCGGGGAGAGGCTGACAACAGTTCTGCGACACTGGTTCTTCTGGCCTAGGGATGGGGTCGGATTCCAAGATGTGGACCACTGAATGCCCTAGATGTGTGATTGACAAAGTGGGACCAGAGGTGAGAGTGGGACCGCCCTCCAATCCATTAAAAGCGCTTTGAGATTATTGGGCTAGATTACTTGTCCTTGGGTCGGCCAGCCAACCGCTATCCATATATCTTAGTTATGACTGCCCACTTTTCTAGGTAAGCCATAGCTGTCCCGACTTGACCGCTCTCATTACAGTTAAGGGCATGTGGTCCTGGCTCATTAAGCCTTTTGGCTGCCCCGAATGCATCCAAACTGACTGCGGGCCAGCTTTCCAATCTGATTTGATGCAGCTGCTGTGCAAGATGTAGGGGTGCACTAAAAGCCGCATCACAGCATACCACCCCCCGAGGTAATGGTTAGTGCGAATGATTTAACCAAACCCTCTTTCCACTGGAGGAATCTGGGCCAATTTTTGTTCCTGGGGCATGGTTTGTTCCTGTCCGGCTTTTTAATGTCTGCTCGTGAGGTAGTACATTTCGATAGTTCAGAACTATTGGGGTGGAGCTTGCACAAGCAGCATTTTTTTTAAATACGGGAAACAGAAAAAACATTTAGCAGCAGCCAGAAAAAAAAACATTTAACAGCAGCTAAATGGAAAAAAGAATCAGACAAAATTGACCAACGATGACGTGCAAGTGTTAAACAGTTGACAACATTTGCGCATCTGACACACACTGAATGATGAATTGTTGTTCTGTTGTAATGTTGGTTTTCTTATCAGCTTACTTATGTATTTATTTATTGGCCAGTCTTAATGACGCCTTTTGGCTGAAACCGTTGACTGTCTTGTTGCCATCTTTCTTATTAAGCCTAATTGACAATTTTCTATACGCTCGTGACAATTGATTCATGATGACGCCTTATTGACTGATGCCGCCTGATGGCCTAATTGGCACCACCTGATGTAGCTGTTTGAATCCTTTATGTGATGTTGGTGTTCCCTGTTTGTCTTGTTCTGATGAAGGCCCCTTGGGTCGAAACGTAAACTAATAAAGCTTTCTTTTTGTAATGCAGTGTTTGCATGGCGTTCTTTATATTCTATATTCTACAGACAATTTTTATTCTCCGCTGCACCTGCTACAGGACTAGACAAGTGTTCACTAAATACAAACATAAAAATGTGTATTTCAAATACATATAATTGAAATACAGCCCATCTGTGCATCATTTTTTGAGTCTAGTACTGGATGTGGTTGTTGCCGATACATAAGAGGTTTGCCGATGCTTTACTACAATTTTTGGTTATCTGTCTTTGATTCTCTCTGTATGTGCTGTGTTTGCACTTCAACTGGGCATCTTGTCTTGGTGTGATTTTATTTATTTATTTTTTTAAATAATGAAATCAGCCAAGCTGAGTTGCTCCTGTAGATGGGATGTTTCAATGTGTCTCATTAAGAGATGGTTTAAGATAATATTTTTTGAGTCCGCTGTAGTTTACATATTTACTTGGTCATTAATGAGAATTTCAGGAAATTTATTTGATGTTACGTGATGGCAGAGTTTATGTTGTCAACTGACCTTGCCATACCATGGCTTTTGGTGAATTGATGCTACTGGGTTCCCCAGGTGCCTTGGTAATAGCAGGGTTTAAATTTAAATAAAGTTACAACAGATTGTGACATATCCACGTATTGCTACCAAATGAGAACTAAGCAGTTAAATTTTTTCACACCAAAAGTATAGTTACAGTCTTACAGTCTGGCTTAACTTAAAGGTGAAAGGCCCTCAAGATCTCTTTGAATTATCAAATAATTAAAAATGATGAGGATCCAGGTTAAAAATTAGCAAATTTTGAACTACAGACAAATTTCTTCATGTTGCATCCCCACTGCTACCGACTAGGTAAATGCCACAGGAAACTCCCCACTGCTACCGACTAGGTAAATGCCACGGGAAACTCCCCACTGCTACCGACTAGGTAAATGCCACAGGAAACTCCCCACTGCTACCGACTAGGTAAATGCCACGGGAAACTCCCCACTGCTACCGACTAGGTAAATGCCACAGGAAACTCCCCACTGCTACCGACTAGGTAAATGCCACGGGAAACTCCCCACTGCTACCGACTAGGTAAATGCCACAGGAAACTCCCCACTGCTACCGACTAGGTAAATGCCACAGGAAACTCCCCACTGCTACCGACTAGGTAAATGCCACAGGAAACTCCCCACTGCTACCGACTAGGTAAATGCCACAGGAAACTCCCCACTGCTACCGACTAGGTAAATGCCACAGGAAACTCCCCACTGCTACCGACTAGGTAAATGCCACAGGAAACTCCCCACTGCTACCGACTAGGTAAATGCCACGGGAAACTCCCCACTGCTACCGACTAGGTAAATGCCACAGGAAACTCCCCACTGCTACCGACTAGGTAAATGCCACAGGAAACTCCCCACTGCTACCGACTAGGTAAATGCCACAGGAAACTCCCCACTGCTACCGACTAGGTAAATGCCACAGGAAACTCCCCACTGCTACCGACTAGGTAAATGCCACGGGAAACACATGCAATTACATTCTCGAGGGGGAACAAAATGAGAACCCTGACACAGGAAGGCATTGGTCCAAAACCAATCTCTGTAAAACATCCACTTGGCAAGCAGACAAGGTCTCCTGCCATTACTGGCTAATCAATCGAGCTTTAACACAAAGGATATTTCATCAACGTCAGAGCCACTGCCCTCTGTGTGCAGCACACCTTTTAGGATTTATAGATTTTTGCATTTAAGTAAGAGGAAAGAAATACAATACCTAACAAGAGGAAAGTGTGAAAAAAACAAGATGTAAAAAAAAAAAAAACTGTTGCAATTGAGAATAATGCCTTTGCTTTTGCTGGGGGCTGGTTTGCTTGTTGTGATATGTTAAATATCAATGACCCCCCGCCAGAGTAGAGAGGGAATGTGGTTTGTGGCCCTGAGTCATGGGCCCCTCTGGCAAGAGCTTTCGCTGGAGCTGTTTTTACAACACCTTCATCACATTCAGAGAGCACAGCGGAAATGCTCCTGCATCTTCATCCCACTCTAGATCTGTGTATGTGATCAATCTGTGACTCTGCCATCTGCTCTTTCTTTGAGAGAGGGAGGGAGAGAGAGAGAGAGAGAGAGAGAGAGGGAGGGAGAGAGAGAGCTGAAGAGATGAAGAGATGGACTCTCATTTCAGAGGAAAGAATATAACTCGATAAAACTCATGAATGGTTTCACTCATTTAATAAGGTGAAGAAAAAAAAAGCTACAAGGATGAGAGAAAGATAACAATAGTTCCTTTATGTGCTGTTCTGCAGGTGAAGAATTCCATATGACCTCTTTGTCTGTAGAAATGGAAATTAAACAGGGATGCTTTGCCATATGTCTTGGCAGCCACAGCACTCCCCAGTGTAGGTGGTGTCAGGATAAAGACGGAATTACATCTTTCTTGGTTTCATTCTGCAATCCAGTCACCTCCCCCATCTCTTTTTTTTTTTGGAATTAATATAGGCCCACCTTCTGAGTCTTCAGCAGAATAGGCAAAGCAGGGCTCTCTGATCACATGATAGACTCACTTCTTTATCATCGCCATTATAAAGCTGTCTTAGTGAGCACCAACGTGTCCTATTATTCAGTATATTAATTTACACAGTAGAACACTGAAGTATGCCTTGTAGAGCTTGATGTTCTACGGAAGCCCTGAAGCGCAAGGATGAAATTTAAAAAAAATTGGGGGGGGCATAATTGTGAAGATTATTTTTTCTGTTCAAACGACTTACTAAGCCGTTCTGACAAATTAGTAAATTGTTTGAACAACTAAGTAATTCAAATGACTTGATTGACGAGTTGAAAATGACAAAAAATTCCACCCATATGAGCTTTAAGTGGAAATGCTAAACTAATTTGTACACTGCAATCTGCGCATACTGCACTATACAAAAGGATGAAATGGGAGACTGCAACTAATCATACAAAATTAAATATATACAAACTCCAATGCCAACAGTATGTAAAATGCACATAAAAGCAGAAAGCAGTGATTTGTAAAATCCTATTGAACTCTATGAAAAAATAAGTCAGGAGAAACAATCCATCCATATCTACTGCATATCTGGCAGCAGAGTGATGGTTTGAAGCTCATTTGATACCGCAGACCCTTGATGATTTTCAACCATTTAGTCAACCATGGATTCCATACTATTCCCATGTAATGTACAGCTTAATCTAGTCCCACCCCTCAATTCCCAAAGAGATCCATTCAAATACAGAGAGGTTATAGTATCGCTTGTAAGAATAAGATATCAAGAGTCTTTTGATACTGTCACGATAGCATTGCCTGTTTACCTGTGGAATGTTCCAAACAGGTGTTTTTTGAACTTTCCAGTCTTTTTTTTTGCCCCCGTCACAACTTTTTTGGAACATGTTGCAGGCATCAATCATTCGGAATTTGCGTATATTTACTAAAATCAATAAAGTTGATAAGGTAAAACATTAAATATCTTTTCTTTGTACTGTTTTCAATTAAATATATGTAAAAGAGAATTTACAAATCACTGCTTTCTGCATTTATGTGCATTTTATATACTGTCCCACCTTTTTTTGGAATTGGGGTTTGTAGATTAAAACGGATTAACTAACACTAAACGCAATTATGGATAGTTTGTGTAGTCCAATAAAGTTGGTTGTGTATTTTGATTAAATTAGTTTATTAAAGAACATATAATTAATTTTAATAATATTTCATAAGCTTATAATCAGCTAGGATCCTATGTTCATTTGTGCTTCTGTAGTCTCATTATGCGCACCTCTGATGAGGCATCGTTATTTCTATGGTTGAATGACCACCTCTGATGAGGCATCGCTGATTTCTATGGTTGAATGACGACAAAGTTATGGCTGCATCTTAGTGCAACAGGCCTGACGGATACAAGATTAAATAGATTTAAACAGATGAGGTGATATTAAGAATAGTTTCTTTTAGTACATCGAGGTTGTGTGTTTTCAGGTTTTTATTAACATTATTATACATTATATTTACATGCACCTTTCAAGAAACTTAAGGGCACTTACAATGGTGAGGGGGAAACATTTGTATGGGTTAGTGCTCTTGGTTTGTCGATGCATCCTTGTTATGAGAACTGATTGGAACCACTCGCAGACACCAAAGGTAATGGAAATAGGCTTTATTCGAAGTCGACAGAAAAGGGTCAAAGTCCAGCAAAACAGAGCAATACAGGCAAGGCAGGTTCGTGGTCAGTTCCAGGCAGGGGTCAGAACCGGGGAATCCATCAGAGCTGGGGATCAGGAGGACGAAGGGCAGGAGCAGGGCTAGGACGGGTAAGGCAAGGTAGGCAGGAGGGCTGGAGCAGGGCTGGACAGGAACAGGCAGGACAGGAGCAGGCTGGACAGGCAGGAGGGCTGGAGCAGGGCTGGACAGGAACAGGCAGGACAGGAGCAGGCTGGACAGGCAGGAGGGCTGGAGCAGGGCTGGACAGGAACAGGCAGGACAGGAGCAGGCTGGACAGGCAGGAGGGCTGGAGCAGGGCTGGACAGGAACAGGCAGGACAGGAGCAGGCTGGATAGGCAGGAGAACAGGACAGGTAACACAGGACTGAAACTGGAACAGGAACGAGGAGCAGACAGGGAGCAGGCAGGAAAAACCGCTGGAAAGAATTATACGCAAGCACAAGGCAGGGCACAAGACAATCTGGCACAGAACAAAGAAACAGGGGAGACTATATGCCAGATTACTAACGAGACAATGAGGAACAGGTGAGACGTAAACACATGAGGAAGCACAATTCAGGTGCGGGGAAGCAGAGACACAAAATGGAGGGAGAAAGGGAAAACACGGAACGGACTACCAAGACAGAAAATACATATAAACGGAAAAACCAGAAATAGACTAGGATGTGGAGGCACGGGACGTCACACATCCTTTAGCCTCATATTGTGATCAATAAAGGCTAACAACACACTAGCACTTCTTGTACGTTTTATCACCACTGCAGTTAAGTAAAAAACATCAACAAAATACCTTTTTCTGTGACAAATGTATTGTCAAGCTCACATGCATTCACTGCTGTCTACATTCTTCTGGGTTCGATTCCCAGGTAGGACACTGCCGTTGTACCCTTGTGCAAGGTACTTAACCTGAATCGCTTCAGTATATATCCAGCTGTATAATTGGATCATATATGTAAAAGAAATGCTGTGTAAAAAAAGTTGTGTAAGTCACTCTGGACAAGAGCGTCTGCTAAATGCCTGTAATGTAATGTAATGTACATTCTAAAGCTCCAGTTTGCCTATTATCAACAGTTAAATATCGAGGCCTAATGGTGCAGTGTGTGTGTGTGCGCATGCATACATCTGAGGGTGAGATGGGGCCCATAAAAAATCTTGCACAGGGGCCCGTCATTACTTGCTTCCGCACTGAGTGCAGTATTCACAAAGTGCAGTCTACAAATGGCTTGGCATTTACACTTAATGCAGTCTACAAATGGCTTGGCATTTACACTTAATGCAGTCTACAAATGGCTTGGCATTTACACTTAATGCTTGCTAATGCTAACTAATGACTAATGCTAGTGCTAAGACCGTACTTCAAATGGCTTGGCATTTACACTTAATGCTTGCTAATGCTAACTAATGACTAATGCTAGTGCTAAGACCGTACTTCAAATGGCTTGGCATTTACACTTAATGCTTGGACAATGCGGCGACAAACAGCGGGAGGGGTGGAATCAGTACAAAGCTACAAATAACCTGTATGTCTGTCTCTCTGAAATATCGACTAACAGTACCAACCAATCAGAAACGACACCGCTCTTCATGTTTTAAAGAAAAAATGACGACAAGCTCGCATTCTTTTCTGTCTTTCTGATAGGGACCTGATCAAGTACAGGGTTTTCGTCGCTGTCGCGAGTAGATGGTGTGAACCCGGCATAAAGCTCTTATGGGTGGGATTTTTAGTCATTTTCAACGGATAAATGAAGTCATTTGAACGACTTTGTAAGTTGTTTAACCCCTTCACGCAGATGGCAAATTTGGTCAATTCTCACCTATTTAGGGGGATGCACTGTTTAAGGCTTCATAACTCCAGGTGTGAACATCACAGAAAATTGGTAAATGGCTTAAATGAAACAAGACAGTTGTACCAGTTACAATACAAACGTAGATTTGTTTATTTTCATAATTTAAGTCAAATAAAGTACCACAAATGCAAAGAAACTTTGGAAAATTAGTTTGCAATGAAATACTGAGAGCTACATATGTGAAACAGGTAAATCTATAAATTACCTGAATCATAAACACTGTGTCCACAAGTGTGCAAAATCTGAGGATGATATGCAGAACTACTAAAGATATATGATGCAAAATATAGGCAGTGCACCGTGGTGTCCATTAGTGTCTCCAAATCTATCCAAATGGATAAATTGTGCACTGCTCTAAATCATAATAATGTAATTTACTGTTAAAAGCACCCAATAACAAAAACACTTGAGAAGGATATACTTTCATCTATCAGATAAAACAGTTGGAATGAGCTGCAGGTATAGTACATGGGGTGTTGAACGCCGCTGTTCCATATTGTGTAATAACGTTTTAAACTGGTGTGTATTTCTCAGATTGTCCAAGACAATAAATTACCACTGAATTTTGAAAGGAACATCTCTATGTGTAACACTAATGGTAGGATTGTGTATGTATTCCATATTTAGTAGCAGATATTTATAGAATGATTGTTAGGTGTTGGTGGGGGAAGGACCAAAACGCAGGCAGGAGTATGAAAAAAACCCGAAGTTTAATAAGGGGCAAGGCAGCAATCCGTGGTGAGACAGGCTGGGTCAAAAACCAGGGAGACAGGGCAATGGTAGAAAGCACAGTCCAAAGAATGGTCAAAGAACAGGCAGGGTCGTAACCAGGAAGGCACAGCAAAGGCACAAAAACAGTATCCAAAAATCAGAGTCGCGAGAACACAGGCAGAGGTCAAAACTGGGGAGTCGTAGGAGGAACACAAAGAAAACCAAAACAGACTGAATACAAAACAAAACAACCACAGGCAAAAAACTAGGGAAACAAAAACTGGGAAACAGAAACTACGGAAGAAACAAACAGCTCGGGCAGAATCTCAGAAAAACAGGAAGGTACCACAAAAGCAAAAAATCTTGTGGTATAAGGAACTTGAGAAGAAACACTGAAATGACAAGGTATATATACACAGAGGGAGACAGACATAATGGGAATCAGGTGTGTAGAAGCAGGGAGGGGAGATTGCTCACAGGTGAGAACAGTGAGGGTTAACAAGGACCAATAATACAATAACAGGGGAAACGTAAGACACGGACTGGAATACACAGACACAATGATAACAAACGGCCTGGGGTTAGCAGGTAAACAAGTGCACAGCTCAGAGGGGAGGTGCGCGAAAGTGGACACGTGCAGAGAATGCGAAATCACAGATAGATACAGGGATAGGATAACGAGGAGGGAAATGACAGCTGCAGGTAGAAGCTCAAGATTAATTAGTAATTAGTAATGTTAGTAGTGAACTCAAAAACCCTAATGTTAGTAGGTTAGCTGGTTAGTATTATATTACACGTTAGTTCGTTAGCAGGTTAGTATTAAATCTAATCTAACAGTTAGTATGATTAGTACATTAGTATTATATACAAATACAAATAAGGCCAGAAGGAAGAAAACGAGATACAAAATACAGAGGAAACCTGAATGTTCCCAAAATCACCCAAATACTGCAATGACAAAGACAGGGGGTGGAATCTCAGAAAACATGGAACGCGGACTGACAATCGCGAGGGAAATGCAGGAAACATAACAAATAAAACAGACAGAATTACAGGATCCTAACAATGATGTGATATCATTACAAAAGAATTTCACTTGTTCATTTTGCACTTGGGTGAGCAAGGCTTTTCACAGCTTTTTTGGCATACGATCGGGCTGTTGTTGGGTTTATCTCATTGCTATGAAGGAATACTAATTTTATATGATGAAGAAATATATTTATGGACTCACACATAGACGCTATTGTCCACTATGTCACACATGGGTAGGTATAGTTGCAGGAGAGACTGGGTGGGGGGTTGCTTGTTAATTGGACTTGCTACGGGAGAATAGTGACACTTAGAAACTCCGTATTTGGCAGAGTTGTCACAAATACTATACTAATAAAGATACGACACAGAGTTTCTAAGTGTCACATAGTTTTGGCTGCAGGAGCAACGAATGTCTCAGTTGAGCAGTTGAAGTATTGCCGCCGGCGCCATGACGACTAGGCATCTGCGCAAAGGGGTTAAACCACTTAGTAAGTCGTTAACACAAATTAGTCCATAATTTGAACCACTTAGACATTTAAATGACTTTTTTTTTTTTGTTAAAAACAATTATCTTAACAGTTATGCAAAAAAAATAAATGTCCAGTTTGGAGTGTTGTATTAAAATATTATATCCAATTAAGTTGGCTACCTTTCAAAACCTGGGATCTAAAGTGTGTTTTGTTCCACTGTGAAAATACATGTTGTGCTAATCAACAGCAGTGAGTATGACCCAAAATATTTGACTTCAAGAAGTTGAAGTCAGCAATTACATTATTATTGTTGTAATGTACAATTTTTGTGGACAAAAGCATCTTTGCCTTTTGGCATTTTTCAACCTTTTTAGACTTTTTACTGTAATTATACTTCCATTCCATTAAATGTTAACTGAAAGTGGGAATGATATGCTGTGGTCCTTTCCCGCTTTGTTTGTTTACCACAGGCAATATTACATCAAAGGAGCAATTAAAGGCAGCACTTCTTGGTAGCATTTAAAGATTTACTTTACTTTCAGTACTGAATCAGTCTATTAGACACTTTAATTACAGTCCCTGAGTGAACATAAGCTTGTGTCAATGCAGATGAGAGACAAGGTGTATACTATCCTATCCTAATTGGACCGTCCCTTGTAGCACATAAGAAAGGTCATAGGGCAAAGCATTGCCCTTGTAATAAACAACTGCTGTTTAATTAATGAAGATGCGGTATTTTATTTTATTGACCCCCCCGAGAGCACGGGCAGACAGTTAATGGGGGGGGGGGGGGGTGAGAGGTCAGAAGAGGATATTAAATAGACCCTTTAATTGAATAGCAGAGCTGTTAGCTGTGCCCTTTCATTCATATAGCTTACGTCCCAGAGTTGGAGTAATGATGGTGCAACAGTTTCAGGGCAAATACACACAGAAGGAAAATTCATCCCAGAACATAAGTTACACTGAAGGGCCACCCCGCCGTTTGGCAGGCAAATGCACGGCGGAGTGTGTGTGTGGGCACATTAATGGCTTCTCGGTCTGTAGTTAATGCAGCCCCACTGAGAAAAGTGCAGGGGGACTGCCAGGAGTTGGTGGGGGGGGTGTGGTTATACGTTCCTTGTGCCAAATAGGCCTACACGCAGCCCCCTGCTAGAGCTCCCCTCTTCTAGAGCCGCTGTAGCGGGGATGTAGAGCCGCTGTAGCGGGGATGGAAATGTGGCCGCTTGCTGTGAGAATGCCAGGTGTGGCACCTGCAGGAGAGATGGAGACATCAGCGGGTGCCTCGTTCTCCACGTGTCTCTCGCTCGGTCGGGAAACTGTCAATCACTTCCACTGCGAGCACCCTGCAGATGTTCTGCGAGGAGCCCCGTTGAGGGGGGGGTCAGGGAGGTGAATTAAACACGTGAGGCATGTCAACGTCTCCGCTCGCAAAAATATGTCCCTTCCAGGCTTTAGTTGTCTATTGTTTTTATTTTCCTCTGTCATTAATCACCATGGCAGGTGAGTCAATGGGCTCTTTACCTCAGTGCTGACACATGCTGCGTTCGCCTTCCATCCTTTGCCAATTAGTCTCCTGGAGGCACTGGCAAAAGCAGAATGCGTTGTCTTTCAGGGCGCTGAAAACAAGCTTTTTGTGGAGTTAATTACAACTAAGCAGAGCACTTTGTTTTTTTCTATATTTAAGTTTGTAAGGCTCTGTAATTGAGCATTAAACGGCATTATCTTACCTTAAAGAACAATGAAAAACAAAAAAGCATTTTCTCATCTACTCTGATTGAGCCAGGCTATAAATAGTTGCTTATTTTCTAAACACTGCTTGTCGTCCATAAAAGAGCTTAGTGCATGTTTTACAAGCTCGGATACAAATCATTGATGATCTCATTTGCTAAGGAAGTACCATTAGCACTGGAGGATGCTGCCAGCCAAGCACTCCTGTAAATGCTTCTGAGAATTGCTGTGAAGTAAAATTGCACATCTGGTTAGAAAAAAATACCATTTTTAAAAAGTTTTGTTTTAGATGGAGAAAGAGTTAAATCAATTATTTTTTTCATTTTTAAAATGTCTATCAGAAAATATAGGCCTATAAGTGGTTTTCTTCCCTCAGTAGAGAGTTCCCTATATATGGTTTTTTTCTTCTGATCTACATATGTAAGTGTCAAAGAATTAAATACATATGGATTTTGTTTAATCTTACTTATAATAGGACATGTTGTGTCTTCAACACAGAACCTCTCTTTTTTAATACATCAGTAATGTATTCTGTTCATGTCCTACTTAATGTGATCTATGACCTTTTATTAAATGCTGAATGCTCATTTAGATCTACTTAAGCATGTAATGGAAGGCTTATGATAGGAATGGATGAAGTGTTATTAATCCAGCTGTACTTTCTGTCACTGAGCTTGGTCCCAGATTAATATTTTTATGTTCTCAAATACCAGCCCAGAGAGTTGATTTGAATTCCTTACATGTCCAAGCAGCAAGGAATTATATCCCCAAAAACACGTGTTCACGTAATGGCAGCTGGTTTCAGGTATTAGCCTCGAATGGTGGAGAAGGGTGAACGGTGAACCCAAATTGAAACAGGCATCTGTGCATGGAACAGCCGCCTGCATGGGACAGCCGCCTGCCATGGCTTGTGTTACCATTGGGTGAGACATCAGGGTGTGAAATACTATCAATACTTTCATTTAGCAAACAAGATCTTACTGTTAAGAAAAGATTTAATAACTTGGAAAAGCTTCTGTAATTTAGGGTTCCTTTAAATAGGTTTGTAGGACTCAGTGACAGACAGGGACAGCTGTAAACCTTGCATGTGTACAGTCAAGGCAGATGTCAACGATGTTTCTTTGTCTGTATTTAGAGGCTGATGATGTTCCTAAATCCTCTAGTATGTGATTTCTGTATTTTTTAAAGCTCTTGTGTGAGGCCACATATATATACTGTATATTTGTACATTTGTAGGGTTTAACATTTAGCTCAATCACATGCAGAGATATGGGATCCTTGCTCAGTGAATGAACACAAGAACATCAATCTTTAACTCAATAGAAATTGAATGGAAAGCAACAACCATCAGGAGGGTGTTTTTAGCCTCGTATATACGTATTATAGTTGCCCGGTGTTGTGGATTCAATTAAATATCCTTTATTTTTGGGTGTAGCAGGGAAGGAAATTAGACAGATTATTGAAACACACCCAGAAGGGGTGTCTAGTTAATTTACAGAATGAACTTGTTCAATTAAAAAACCTGAAGTAGAATGTATTATCTGATACCCTATCCTCTCACATTTAATTAGACTGATGAAACAGTGTTTTTGCAGCTGGTATTACGCAGATGCCCATAGCTTAGTGATGCAATCCAGAAAAGAAACACACAGATGTCAGTACACATAACTTTGTGGATAGACTCTGTTTGCTGATTTGCACCGCCATTTGCAGCCATAACTTTGTAAATAAGATGGCAGTTCTAAAAAAGGAGGAAATGGGCCAGTGGAAGGGGAACAGAGGAGCACACAGATGTCAGGAGGGAATGGGCCAGTGGAAGGGGAACAGAGGAGCACACAGATGTCAGGAGGAAATGGGCCAGTGGAAGGGGAACAGAGGAGCACACAGATGTCAGGAGGAAATGGGCCAGTGGAAGGGGAACAGAGGAGCACACAGATGTCAGGAGGGAATGGGCCAGTGGAAGGGGAACAGAGGAGCACACAGATGTCAGGAGGAAATGGGCCAGTGGAAGGGGAACAGAGGAGCACACAGATGTCAGGAGGAAATGGGCCAGTGGAAGGGGAACAGAGGAGCACACAGATGTCAGGAGGGAATGGGCCAGTGGAAGGGGAACAGAGGAGCACACAGATGTCAGGAGGAAATGGGCCAGTGGAACGGGAACAGAGGAGCACACATATTCAAAATAAAAACAAAGAGAGATCACTCCTTATGTTGCAGCCCACTGCATGAAAAGCTGCGTTTACGGGGTGGACACTACAATGCACAAATCCGAAAACTAACTATCTGGCCATTTGCGGATGACCGTCCACTTCTAATCGGGAATATCCAAGTCTAGAAATCCGCGATCACAGACGTGGCCCGGGATTGTGCAGAAGTTTCTGGAAATATACGTTTCGACATGGCAAACTACTGCTCACCACACAAATCGTCAAAAACGCACATGGCAAATTTCACTGAAATGTAACAGGTTGGATATCTTCCAGAAACTCCTCTTTTCATGCAGTCATATCATGTTGTCTTTGTTGTTGATGTTTAGCAGAACAGAGCTGCAATAATTTTATAATTTTATAATTTTTGTTATAAAGAAAATTCAGTTATGCTGTTGTGATACAAAAAATTTGTTTTAAACAAATGTATATTATGAACATGTAAAATAATGAGGGAAATGGGGCGGGACTATGATAAGCAGGCTGCTTTTTCCCGTATCCCTTTTCGGCAAGTAATGTGTTTTGTCAGGGCATATTACTGAAATTGTGATAAAGTGTAACTATATGCATGCCGAAATAAATAAATAAATAAATAAATAAATAAATAAGCAATGAACCACTATGTGGCGCTGTAATGTGTAGAGCAGAATACACACCATGGGCTCTATCTTGACGATCTTGGCGCATCGCCTAAAACGCTAGGCGCAAGTGCATTTAGGGCATGTCCAAGTCCACTTTTGCTAGTTAGACGGCATGTTATTTGAGTGCTAAGTAAGGCGCAAGGTGCTAATGGGCTGAACTTAGCCTCTTCATTAATTATAGGTGTGTCTTGGGCATAGGATGCAATAAACCAATCAAAATGTCATATCCCATTCCCTTTAAAAGGCTCTTTTCCACCTTGGCAGATTGCTTATATGATGGTGGGACATGCATGTGCGTGTTTAGTGCGAGCAAGGAATAGGCTATATGGGTCAATAGTATGATCAATATTATTCAGACTAACTATTATGACGTGTTTTGATATATACAATAATAATCTTTAACATTAGGGTTTAACACCGGCACGGGTTCCCGGTAATTCCTGACAGTGCTGTTATTTTACAAAATATATGCGGTTAAATTTAGTTAAAAGCACCTGCAACAGCTGAGAATAACGCCAAATTAGCCTGCTTGTTTAACAAATTTCATTTGATTATACAATGATTGTGAAACATTAATTCCATGAGGCTGTTCTCATGGAGTTCTTGAAGTTCAACTTCATCCGAAGTTCATTGCGTGCATTCTAATATTGATTAATAACATAAATACCGTTATCTTGCCTTAATGATGCCACTAAATACACTAAAGCGGTCAGGTTGGGAACCCATAGGTTCACACATATTTTCCCTTGTTTTATTATGTCCTGCTTATAGAAATGTGACCAACCTGTGGTAGCTTAATGCTTTAAATCAAGTCCACTTTCTCGGGAAGACCGTGAAAAGTGTGATTTACAGCAGGTGAAACAGACCGGCTCCTGCATGAAGTTAAAGCGCACATTTAGAGAATGACATTACAATTAATTGTACATTAATTATGTAATGTGCTTCAAATTTGTTTTTGTTTCTAATTGGATTCTTAGTTCTCTTTAAAATCGTTTTGTTCAGCTATGGAATAACAGGTGAAATCAGCAGGGTTTTAATAAGCTGAGAGTATGGAAACCTGGTCACTGTAATTAAAAAAATGTATTAAGGACGAAGAATAAGTTTAAAATTCAGTTAAATTATGAAATTTTTATTAATCTCAGTTTTTTTTAACCATAGGCTATCGAAAAAACCTCATGCACAGCGAATGCCGGGGACTGTAGCCTCGGCTATTTGAAAAACAATGAATTAAATATTCACTGGACAAGGTTTTGTAATTTTTTCAGTCAAAACAATTCTATTTACTTACAGGCTGTAGGCCTAGATGAAGAGAGCTGTATTGTAGCCTAATGACATCTGAAGCAAATTTTCAGAACTCAAATGTCCGTCTATTGCAGTGCGCTAGTTTTCCATTGAATAACAATTCATGCATTAGGTGTACTTTACGTGTATATAGGTGTATATCAGCAAAGTGTTTAATGGATAGCCATTGTCCCGTAACAGTAGATTGCCCCCCCGGAGGATTACAGGAACTACTGGTGAATATAGCTTGATCCAGGATAATTGCAAATAGTCTATACATGTAACCTTACACATACCATCGCCTGGATGTTGATGGAGTGGGCTGAAAGCAATATAATGCAGCATTCCCCTTCGCTGAGGGAAAGGTATGTCTTTGACCTATGGACCCTTTAATTATTATGCATTTTTTATATATAGCCTACACAATAATAATATTTCACATCGTAATCATGATATTTTTAGTCATGCTTGTGTGTGCCCCTGTGTGTAACAGGCAAGGAGGGTTGTTCACATGCCGCACTGATATGCGCCGTTAAAATAACATGAAAACAACTGCGACATGACTTTAGACCAGGTTTGTGGTGGTTTTAGAGAAAGCGCCTTCTGCTGGCTCAAGATAGCAAAAATTACGCCAAAAATGATCCTGGCCACTCCTCATCTTAAGACCAACCCGCCCAGTTCACTTGCGAGGGGTGCAAGATCACCTGGTATTTAAAAGACGTGAGCGCTGGGCGTTATAATGAACCCAGCGCCGGGTGTAAGATAGCAAAGACACTTGTGTTTGGGTTAGCGCCACTTTGTGCCAGAGTAAGATAGGGCCTTTATTAGGTCTTAGGTGACCACACAGAGATTTTCTACCTACCTTCACATTTAGAAAATCACTGAATGTAGCTGCTCTCTTTTATTTTTTCTGATCCCATACCCATTGCTCTCCCTGAAAACGTTTCTGACTTCATAGCACCACCACCAATGTAAGCAGAGACTGACAGACAGGCCGAGTGTGAGGTCACCAGTGTGAGGTCACCAGTGTGAGGTCACCAGTGTGAGGTCACCAGTGTGAGGTCACCAGTGTGAGGTCACCAGTGTGAGGCCTTCTCCCTTTCTAGGCTAATGGTGTGGACAGATAGGAGTCCTCAAGCGCTGACTTTGGTTATCAGTCATCATTTTGGCAAATAAATGCCTGGGGTAGAGCTTAGGGTGATATTAGTAAATACTGTATCAGTGCGTAGGGCCGCTGTCCACTTGGAGAACAGAATGTTACTCGAGGGCAGGGCCGAAAAACATCATCGACCATGTCTGTGCTCCCTCATTAGTGTCAACACTTATCCCTGTGGAGGAGGTCCATGTTCAACACTTATCCCTGTGGAGGAGGTCCATGTTCAACACTTATCCCTGTGGAGGAGGTCCATGTTCAACACTTATCCCTGTGGAGGAGGTCCATGTTCAACACTTATCCCTGTGGAGGAGGTCCATGTTCAACACTTATCCCTGTGGAGGAGGTCCATGTTCAACACTTATCCCTGTGGAGGAGGTCCATGTTCAACACTTATCCCTGTGGAGGAGGTCCATGTTCAACACTTATCCCTGTGGAGGAGGTCCATGTTCAACACTTATCCACGTGGAGGAGGTGCCACTGCAGAGACGTACCTTAATGTATGTTTCGGGTGGGGTTTGTGTTGTAGAAGTATAAACAGTAGGTCCACGTCTAGCTTGGTTAATATTTGGTCCCTGGTCATTATGAGCTGTGTCACACTTTGTCGTTAGTTTTAGTAAAAGGGAAAGCTTCCTCCCTGGAGTGAGTTATCTCCAGTCACGATTTACAGGGATAGCAGCCACATCAATCTGTGATCAAACCAGGACGAAAGGTCATCGCAACTGACAGTGTATTCCACACAGTCTGTCATAACTCATTCAGCGTTATGTATGTGTCATCCTATCGCCCCACCAGTTGTATGGTTCTCGTACTAATACAGCCAACGGACCTAAGAGAAGCAAAAGCACAGGATTGGCCTTGGTGGCATCACATGACTATTTGCACACAATACGACTAAATAAGTTGTCATTTTTTCCCCCCCACTTCACATGAGTAAGTGAGGCTGGTTTTGTTGGTAAAGAATTACCCACCAACACTGACATTTATTTTCCTTTGTTTTATGCATCCTATTTACAGTCACTCTCTGGGTAATGAAAGCTAACTCCGCGGACTCGGTTCACCACTCGAATTTATGTGGCGGGTAATGGTTTGTGGCTGTAAGCTGATCCGAGTCAAGATTGAAGGGAAGATTCCTGTGAGTGATTATAATATTAGTCAGTTCCTGGACCGACGCCAGCAGGCTCTCTGGACTGGTCAATGAAAACAATATGTGATCTAAAGCCGAGATAGAAGGGGATATGAGTGGGAGACGGATGTGAGTCCGGTCAGAGCTGTCGGCAGTCCTTTAGCGCACAACATCACATGTGCTCTGTGTGGAACTCCATCACTTTCCCTCTTGTAGCCCAAATTAAAATTAAAATGACAAACTGGAGTCTTGCATGCACAAATAGGAACCATGCTAATTTTATGTGTGGTGTGTCTCAGAATGATTTCAATGGCCATGTTCTGTAAGGTACATATCAGACACACATTTCATCAAACTGATTCAGGAAAATTACATTAGAGTGTGTCTCCTTTTAAGATTAACATGGCCCCAAAGACCATAATCCAATTAATATAATGACAAAGGACAGTTTTAGCTCTTTATGCTTTTTACATGGTAACATATATCCCCCCGGTTCCCATTGGAGCAATCATTTGGATAAGACCAGCTGCAGACATACATGCCTGCTTCACTGTGTGTTTTATGTCTTTATATTACGTTTGTACATACGCACCACTTTTGATAGTATCAGTTGTGTTGTGAATTTAGTGTCTAATATAAGGTATGTGTTTATTTGATTAAGTTCTGTCACTGCTGTATTTAAAGTATACATTTGTGGAAATATACTTTATTTTAAGCACAGTATATACACTCCACTCACAATGGCAAAGCATTGCATCACAGAGCACAAGATTAAATTAGCCAGACTATGTACTGCTAAGGCACACTATTCCTGTTTTACGTCCTTAACTCTTGCTGACAACACAACAGCCTCTTCCCTCTTTCTCTATTAAATGAACACTCTAGTGTGGACTAAATCAGCATTTGTTTTTATCTGGCTCACACATACATTAAAGTGTTACTTTTTCAATGCCAACACGGTCATTAATTAATTTGATCACTGAACTACTCAAGCACTGTTTTTTAGGGAGCACAATCACTGTTATTGCATGTCACCCTTGCACTTAGTATTCAAAGCAGAGGAAACCCATTAATTGAAGTTCACAAATCAATGTCAAGTGGAGTGTATAGAATCCTCTATAATATTTTATTAAATTGTATTATTATTATTCATGCTAATAAGTTATCCAGATTGAAGTTGAAAAAAATTGCGCCTTAGTCAGGATTCAGGAATAACAACAGTCCCGTTTCCTGGAAGGCCTATTCTTAGTGTACTGTACTGTCTGTGAGTGTGTATGTGTGTGTGCACACATTTTCTGCCCCAAAGCCATTCATCAGTTCTCAACGTACCCCAAAGATTCCCTTGTGCAAGCTGTAGCAAGATAATGTAGGGGGTGTAGGTGGTGGCGATGTGCCACAATTATGAAAAAATACAAATGTCATTCATGGGTAGAAAAGTAGAAAAGGCCGCTTTTCTGACATTCCAGGTGAGAAGACGTGATGTCACCTGATGTCTAGTGACAAGCAGGACATTAACGCGAATGGATAGTTGTAGGGACCTGGCAGTTAATGGGCCCTATCTTACACCCAGCGCTAAGCGGCGCTAACCCAAACGCAAGTGTCTTTGCTATCTTACACCTAGCACTCACGTCGTGTAAATACCAAGTATTCTTGCGCCCATTGCAAGTGAACTGGGCGTGTTGGTCTTAATATGAGGTGTGGCCAGGATAATTGTTAGCGTATTGCTATCTTGAGCCAGCAGAAAGCGCTTGCGCTAAAACCACCACAAACCTGGTCTAGTCATGTCATAGTTGTTTACATGTTATTTTAACGGCGCATATAAGTGCGTCTACATAGGTGTGTGCACAACGTGCGTACACCCTCCTTTCTGTTACACACAGGGGCGCGCACAAGCATGACTAATAATATCAAGATTACAATGTGAAATATTATTATTGTGTAGGCTGTATCAAAAAATGCATAATAGTAAAAGACATATTGACATTTAAATAAACCTAGTAGAAACCAGGTGTATATTGCCTCTGGAGGGCCAAAGTAAATAGAGTTAATCGTGACTGTCCGATAATTTACAAGAAATAGGCCTACTGTAGTTATATTCTTTGTTCAAAGTTGAACTGAAAGTTTGCCAACCTGCGTGATTAGCCGGCCGTTTTCACAAACAGCGAGGGAGGAGTCAATTATTGAAACCTCAAAGATGATAGGCTCTGAGACAATTCAATCATAGTAGTACTGGAGGTGATTGTATTTTGTGTACACAGTTTTAGAATATCAAATAAAAAATTATATAAAAAATTTAATTAAATTAAAAACATTAAAACATAATACATCTGAATTAGTCTACTGGTTTATTGAAATTACATTTTTTCCCCACATGGATAAAGGACTAGAATGTAGCCAATCATTCGACAGTTCTGTCAGGGGAGGCACCAGCAGTCTGGTGGGCGGGCCTTGCACGCCAGGGCCCGCCCCTGATGCCGACCCTGTCCTCAGCTGAGGACTGGTTCTCCGAAAGCTGATTCTCCGAATTGTTATTTTCATCCTTTTTCTTTTTCAGACTCAACAGTTCCACAATGCTGAGCTGCTTTCTTTTCTTTGACATATTTGGCTAACGTCAATTACTGTATTCGTTTAAGTTAGTTATCTTGACTGACAAGTAAAAAGGCAACTCTAAACTTTTCCCAGTCTAAAGAAAAAGGTGATCCTCCAATCACTTTCAACGGTGTTAATGGCGGGATGGTGATCCTCCAATCACTTTCAACTGTGTCTTCCAATCACTTTCAAATGTTTGAAATATGCAGAACTTGTAAAATACAATAACCAGGCAATACAATGAAGACAATAAGCAAATATCATTCCTCAACATCGTAGAAACAGAGACGCAGAGACTTTGACAATTCACGTCAGTTTTAATGGAAATACTAATTTTGCTGTTGTTGCTAAGGTACGCAGACTGCGTACTCTGCGTACAGCTGGGGGCAGCACCACAGCCATGAACAGCCAGGTGATGTGCGATGGTACGTGTAAGGTTACATGTATAGACTTCACAATTATCCTGGATCAAGTTATGATTTAACCTATATTTGCCAATAATTCTTGTAATCTTCTGGGGGGACAATCTTCTGTTACGGGACAATGGCTATCCGTTAAAAACTTTGCTGATAAGAACTATATAAAGCCTAATGCGCGAATTGTCATTCAATGGAAAACTCTCGCACTATAATAGACGGACATTTGAGTTTTGAAAATGCGCTTCAGATGTCATTACAATACAAATCACTTCATCTAGGCCTACATCTTGTAAGTAAATAGAATGGTTTTGACTGAAAAAAGTTCAAAACCTTGTCCAGTGTATTGTTTTTCAAATAGCCTAGGCTACAGTCCCCGGGATTTGCTGTGCATAAGGTTTAAATAGCCTACGGTTAAAAAACTAAGATTAATTTACATTTAATATTTTTTTAATTACAGTGACCAGGTTTCCATACACTCATCTTATTAAAACCCAGCTGAAATGATTTTAAAGAGAACTAATAGTTCTCTGCATGTGCGCTTTAACTTCATGCAGGAGCAGGTCCCCTGCTGTAAATCACACTTTTCACGGTCGTCCTTGGAAAGTGGACTTAGTTATTTTAAAGCACTACACTACCAGTAAAACAGGTTGGTCACATTTCCATAAGCAGGACATTATAAAACAAGGGCAAATATGCATGAACATATGGGTTCCCAACCTGACATCTTTAGTGTATTTACTAGTGTCATCATTAAGGCAAAATAACAGTATTTATGTTATTAATCCATATTATAATGCACATAATGAACTTTGGATGAAGCTTGAACTTCGAGAACTCCATGAGAACAGCCTCATGGAATTGATGTCTGACAATGCTTCATTGTTTAATCAAACAAAATTAATTAAACAAGTGCTTTTTTTTTTGCTTTTTGCAGGTGCTTTTAACAAAATTTAACCGAATATAGCCTATTTTTTAAAATAACAGCACAGTCGGGAATTACCAGGAACCCATGCCGATGTTAAACCCTAATGTTAAAGATTATTAGCCTATTGTGTATATTAAAAAGCATGTCTGTTTCGCCATCATATAAGGAATCCGCCAAGGTGGAAAAGCAGGCTTTTAAAGGGAATGGGATATGACATTTTGATTGGTTTATTGCATGTTACACCCAAGACACACCTATAATTACTGAAGAGACTAGGTTCAGCCCATTTCCACATTGCGCTGTGCTTCGCACTCAAAAAACTCGCCGTCTAAGTAGCAAAAGTGGACTTGGACACGCCCTAAATGCACTTTACGCCATGCGTTTAGACTAAGCGCTAAGATCTCCAAGAGCCCAATGTGTCCTTTGTGAAAAGTCATCTTTTTAAATTTCCCACCATTTGTTGCGGAACAAAGGAAGATTTGTAATACTGCCAGCAATGGACTCTTTATGGCACTTTATTAGCTATTAAAATGAGAAAATAAAGGCACAACTAATGCTAAATGTAATCCAGCAGGGAATCCGAAGCTTCCCAAAATTTTAAGAGTGGTCATCTAGTGCTGTACAAACAAAATATTTGCCATTAAATAGATATAACTTAAAATAAGTTACTTATTTATTTGTTTGTTTGTTTTTTTTACCAGATGTGAGGATTACAAGGTTATTTTGATGACCATAAAATCCCAATCTTGCAAGCAGAGGAAGAATAAACTAAAAATCTGGCATCCAGGCAAGCTGCAATATGTTCTATACTTAACTCTGATATAAAACATTTTATCCCTACTGGAGTCATAAACCCTGTCCAGATATGGAAAATAAAATAAATAATTTAGAGGTGCAAGAGTGGAGTGGGGGGTAGTGCTTTATTTTATTAACATTATATATATATATATATTATTTTTTTTTTACATACAGCGATAATGACAACAAGGATGATGATGTTGAAGTTTATTATTGTGCTAAAATGTATATTAGCATTGCAGTCGTAGTATGGATATTTGTACTGACTGTATCATACATTTCACCTTTGAAACCCTACTCTGGTAATTCAGCTGGTTGTGAAGTCAGCCATGAGTTGAAATTGAATGAGACGCAGACTTCTCCTTTCGAATGACATTTGTTGCCAAGACGCATCTGGGCCATTGTACTGAAAAGCCATCGTTTCTAAGGAAAGGGAGCCAGAGGGAACAAGGAAGTGCGCCAGGCTGGAATCCATTTCCCTCAAAGTGAAGAGAAACACGTAAAAAAATCTAAAAAGCTGTCGTAAACTTTATAAATGGGTTTGCAGCAATGTAAAGTGTGTGAAATTTGTAGTAAGTGGACTATAACATGCAAAATACCGGTATGGTCCTCTGAATGTAGGCCAGAGAGGTGGGATTAATGGACCATATACACAGAAGCCCGTTCAACACAACGATACAAACGACTCTTACCCTCTCGTTTACATGTTTATAGTTTATTAGCAGCGTGGTTGTGCCAGAATCGGAGTGAATGAAAGAATCGGATCTTCTCCCCATGCATTTCAACATTACATAGGCGCTTCTTTCTTTCCTCACTAACTTTAAATCCAGTTAAGTCTCAGTATTTTCCATCGATACCCATTTTCCCTGGAGCTGTTTTGAACAGGGCTTCTAGGTTCAGCCCCCTGCCAAACAAACAGACCACACATTTTAAATCCAATTGGAAAGAAGAGCTCTTTTCAAAATTCGATAGGGATTGTATTGCACTTGTTTATATGAGGCTTTAGATAACTTAAAAGTATGCACTTATTCTAGATTCACTTTTCTTATCAGCTTTGAGTGGGAATAAAATTTAGATTAGATAGATTTTAAATAGATTTTCTTAGCAATAAAAAAGACCCAAGAGTACAAAAAATAAGACTATGAAATAACTTTAACAATTTTATATTTCAGGTAAAGATCTGAAACAACGAATAACACTTTAAATTGAAGAGGATTTTCTTTCAGTAGTTTTAAAGAGCACTACAGATGAGTGACAGAGAGCTTTATGACTTTATGACTTCTGGAGTTATGCAGGTATAGTTGTTGAACCCAGACTACCCACACTAATTACCGCTCACATAATGTGCATGTGTCTCCATATGAATACATTCATAAGGAAATCTATTGGTTTACCATGGTCTACAATAGCAGGCACCCTCTAAACGTAACAGCCAGCCACGTAAAGGCTAAGATATGTCCTTATTCAAAGGATTATCAAAGCAAAACAAAAATAAACTTGACATTGCAAACTGGCATGGGTAACACTGACTGAATATGACAGGGGCACTTTGAGATGCACTAATCTTTCCCCAGTGTGTACTCCAAGCCCCAGGGATATGGTTCAAATGTGTGTCAAGAGGGAAGAAGGAGGAAAATATGAAAGTGAGGACAAGATCTGTGGATATATAACAAAAGGTCTTCCGTTCTGTGTGGGGGAAAAAATCACACAGCATTCTGGGGAGACGTGATTTTGAGCCAGAAAAAAAGGAAGAAAAGCAATAGGAAGGAACAGTATATCATAGCTCATTTCATGTTCTTCCTTTCCGCTGTTCTAATGTTGTTTACTCGGTGAGATTAACGCTCCTTAACCTCGGTATTTAGATGGTGCAACATCCTGTAATTACTCTCAGTGACAAGACTACTTAGTACTGCCAGTCACGTGCTCTAAAGCTGTAATTATTACAGAAGGGTACTGTATTCCTATTTTCATTTATTTCCAAATCATCTACATCTACATGTACATTTTGACTGCATGTCCCTTCTGTTGTGAACTGTGGTTACATGAGAACAAGTGTACAATTGTGCCAGACTTATGAAATGTTACACATTCTAAGGGAGTCACGAGAATGCCATGGAGAACTGTTGGATACAATTGACAACGTGGAAAAGATTTTGCCCAAGGCCGCTCCCGTACGAAGCCAAGGTCAGCCGTGTCAACTTCCCGCACTTTGGAAGCTGTTGGGCAGTAATGTATAACTGCATTCAATTTCTGAGAGTCCAAAGAGCACAGATTTTCTCCAGCAATGCCCCCATCTATCTTGCCCTACACAAAATGTGAATGGACATAATACTGCACGCTTGATACATAATAACTTGTGTGACATGACTGGGCACAAATCAATATAACTCCTGTGTAGAGTCAACAAACAACTCTTGGTGTTGCAGTAGAAATCTTGATTTTTCAAGGCTTCATGTCTGAATCGCCCGGATTTCCCCTGGCAGTGTCGTTGGAGGCCCCTTGGACTCAAAACTGATCCTGTAATACTTTTGTTTTCCACTTTAAAAGACAGAAGTTAGGTTATCCTGGGAAGTTCATCTCCTGGCCCTTTGGTAGGCATTCAGTTTATAATGTCTTTTGCAACGGTGGCACGTGGGCAGCACTGTCCCCTCACAGCAAGGAGGCAAAGGGCCTTTGGGTGTGGAGTTTACATGTTCTCCCCGTGTCCATATGCGATTTCCTCCAGGTACTCCAGTTCCCTCCCGCAGTCCAAAGACGTGCAAGTTAGGCGAATTGGAGACTAAATTGCCCATAGGTATGAGTGTGTGAGTGAAAATGGTGTGTGTTTGACACGCTCACAAAGGTGAATGGTGTCTGTGCCCTGCGATGGATTGGCAAACTGTCCAGGGTGTATTCCTGCCCAATGCATGCTGGGATAGCCTCCAGCCCCCCCCCCCCCCCGACCAGGAATAAGCGGGTTAGACAATGGATGGATGGATGGATGTATTTTGCTATTGCTTTTACCAATAGCAACGTGTGTAATAGTGTGATCAGACTCATGCTCTGGAGTGGATGGATTCTGCCTCCATTTCTTACTTTGCACATTAATTTACCGGGCCAGCCATAGGACGATAGTCTCCCCCTCTATAGACAGATTCCTCCCGAGATGACGATAGTCTCCCCCTCTATAGACAGATTCCTCCCGAGACGACGATAGGCTCCCCCTCTATAGACAGATTCCTCCAGAGATTTATTTTCTTACCACTGTTTGAGTGTTTTTCTTATTAGATTTTTTTTACCTCACTTGCTCACTGTTTAGGGGTTCAGGCCTGGTTTATGCCCAACTTTCCTTCTGTTTCCTGAACCTTGCTGCTCATGCTACTTGCAGGGGTTGTGGGTGGCGTAGTAGTAGCTCAAGAGTCGCAATTACCAATTCCGGATAGTGGAAAACTATAGTTTAATAAACAACAGCATAACAGAACAAACCAGAGTTGGACAGGCATGGCAAACCTTTCCAAGCATTGAAAAGCAACATTATCATGCAGCCTGCTCAAATTCTATCTTTGACCTTAGCCTGTAGCTTTCCTGCTATGGACCCAGGTCAGAAATCATGATTCTCAGTCGAAAACTTACTGCAGCAGATTTGGAGATGGCTGCAGGGAGAAGGCAGTCAAGAAGCCAAAGCTCCATCCACAGTCCCAGAGGCCCTTATTTAAATGAATGAGAAGCGCTGCCTCCCAGAGCATTCTGTCTGCAGAGTGTGCTCTGTACTTGTGCTCAGAGTTCAGACATCATGCCAAGAACTGTCTATTTCTTCCCCCTCAGACTCCCTCCTTTGCATTCTAACGTAGTCCTGCTCCCTGCCATTCAACCCTGCTCCCCTCACCGCATGATTTTATCAACAGTCTCTCTCTCTCCTTTTCTACCACCCACTGTACTTGCCTCTGCTCCGTCCTTGTGTAGAACTTCCTCTCTTTAACCCCCGCCACCCACTGACATAATGTCCCACTTCTCTTATTCTTTCTCAGTGTGTGTCTGTACTCAAGCCCCACCGTTGTGTGCCGGAGAGGATGCGGCTTGGAGGTGGGGGTGGAGAGGGAGGAGGTGGGGGTGGTGGGGTCCCAAGAGCCAGAAAGATGTCTGATCTACTCAAAGCAGCTCTGAGCCGGGATGGAGTGCGACAGACATAATAAGTAATCAAGGACACAGAGATATGTGCCCCCACACTCGGGGGACTGCTCGTCCAGTTGGGGGACTAATTACCATGAAATAGGAGCGCTCCGTGTCAATTTAGTTTTCAAATGTTAACTTTCACCACTCGCCAGCTCACGTAGAAAGAGCCTGATGAGAACTAACAGGGATCACGAGTGGTTTGTAATTGGTCTGTGTCTACATGCCCCTTTTTGTTTTTTTCCCCCCTGCATTATTACAGTTTTATCGTTTTTCTAAAAAGATCCTCTGCCACTGTTATGTGCCAAAAAAAAATCCACCAGTGTTATAATAACAATGTTGATGACAATGGACATAACACTAAGCCACATCAACAAAGACCCAGTCCAGCAAACCAACACTAAGCCGCAGCACAAACCAACTTGCAAAAAAAAAAACGGGGGGAAAAAAGGAAAGTTTACTTAGACCACTAAAGATGAACAAACATGGAAATAAATAAACATATATACGGAGGCAATATGGGCTGATGGAGATTATGCATTTTGTCACTTTACGGGGCAGACACTAGTTCACAAATCCGGAAACAGACTGTATCTGCCAAGCGTGTCGGCCGTCAGAAATGGACATAATCTCGAGCACAGAGGTGTTCTTGTCCAGAAATTTGCCATAAATGACCAACATGGCCGTCCACTTCTCCTAATCGGGAATATCTGAGTCCAGGAATCCCCGATCACAGACGTGGCCCGGAAGTGCGCAGAAGTTTCTGGAAATATATGTGTCGACACGGGAAACCACGGCTCACGACCGACACATGGCAAATCTCACTGAGATTCCATATCTTCAACAAACTCCTATTTTCATGTGGCGTACACACTGACATTGTTCAATCTGGCTGCTGTGATTGTCGGGGTCTTCAGTTCCTTGGCATCGTCCAATCCGGCCGCGCCCCAACGATCGTCTGCCCTTGTATTTGCACAACTTGGTTGTCCAGCAACGGACACCGGTGTCCTCATTGAAACATTGATTGAAACAGAAACAATATAGACATAGCCATCAAAAACAATAAAATAGGAGCTTAGACAAAAATAGAAAAAAACAGAGACAATAATAATCACAATAATTAGGAAACATTACATTAGTCAACAGGGGCGGAACCAGAGTGTTCTACATTATAAGTAGGGCCACCAATTTCTCGACGATGTGACTCGCAGGGATTTAAACTTGTAATTCAACTGTTATCCTCCAGTGGGCCCTGTCGCCACTCAAACAGCACAATCAAGTGACTAATTATACAATTGAAAGAAAAATTATTTTATAGAAACACGTGCATTTTTAAACGAGCATGTGATAAACGGTGGGGGAATTCCATCAGCTAAACATCGTAGACGCAAGTATGTGCCGCAGACCACTGCTTTGCATAAAATCAAAATGAAAGAACTGGCTGAAACAACTGACATCTGTTGTCAATGATCAAATGAGCAGATGGAACAGGCAATTATATTTCACATATTGTAATTGTTCTGCAAGGCAAAACAATCACAACCAATTTTAAAGTTGTTAAAATCAACCTTATAATCCTCTTAGCATTTACTGTATTTATTCCAATCTGCAACAGAGGGGTCATTTACCATTTAAAGGGTACAAATTACAAACATGGCCGTCCACTTCTCCTAATCTCCTAATTGGTTTTTTAGTGTTACTGATTGATTCTGGTCCAAATTTTGACATTTTACTGCAGTCAGCACAAAACAGCATAAACCCAAAGGATCTGGCTCAAAAGTGTCTCTAGTGGTAAAACTTAAGGAACTGCACGTCCATTCTGTCATTGCCCAGAAACTTCATCCAGCTGACGTATTCCTCCCGGTGACGAAATTGAAACCTGTACAGCTACGCCCTGAAGTTTTGGCGCGAGGGCGGGCTACGCCCCAGCTATAAAAGTGAATCTCAGCGGTTGATCTCACCATTTTCTATATAGTTCGGTGGTTGATCTACATGGACGGAGAGGAGATAGGAGAGAGTGATTGAGCGATATACGTATATAGCCAGCTTACAGTTTTGTTTTTTTTGAATATTATAGTAACCTATTTTTGATTTGATTTTTTTTTATAGTTAGCTTGATAGTCCCTTGTTTTTTGATTGTTCGTTTTTCAGTCTAGCTTAGCAAGTAGCTAGCTAGTTTATTTAAAAAAAAAGAATATATACTTTATTAAAAATAAATATATAAAGCATAGTTGAGCCAGGAGTTGTATTATATGCATGCTACACGTTTACCTGCAGTGACAGTGCAGTGACCACATGTGCACCCGTTGAAAGGAAACCAATATTGTTGATATCCTGCATGTAGTGTGATTGCCTCCAGCCTGTGTAAAATGAGTAGCCTACATGGCATGTGTAACTATTTGTACAGCGTGTGATTTGTTGTTTGCTGGCCACATCATTATAAGCCCAAATGAGGCTATGCATACCACTTCAAAACAATGCTTCTGCCTCGGCTACTTGGGGCTCGGCAGCAGCTGGAGCTAGCGTGTTTGTTAGTGCGTGTATGAGTGTACGCGTGTACGGACAAGCCAGCTGCAATCAGCTTACTGCAGACTTCAGTAAGACTGATCAAATATCCCAGGCATAGCTTAGGATTTTAGTTTGAATTGTTTATCGGTAATTTGATTGTATCTTGACTTTGTGCGATAATAATAGCTATAAACTTGTTGCACTGGTTAGCAAGCTAGCCGGCTGGCCTACCGTTTCATTGCTAATGTGGTACTACTAACTAACCCGAGCAGGCCTCACTGGTTTGGCCCTCTATCCTAACACTGACTAACATTCGTGTGATATGATCTCATTTTAGCTTACTGTAGATGGTTAACAGTATTTCCTCACTGAAGTGCGTGAACTTATTTATAGTAACGTCAGATTTGAGATCAATAACCACCATCGTGCTGCGACACATTTAGCTTACTCCACGTGATTCCTTTGTTCCCTGAACGCACACGTAAAATAGGCCTTCACACCGACACACACACACACACACACACACACACACGCGCGCGCACACACACACACACACACGCACACACACACACGCACACACACGCACACACACACACGCACACACACACACACGCACACACACACACATACACCTACACACACACACACACGCACACACATGTGCATACCCACACAAATGCTCCAATACGCACACAACACGATATGTCTATTTAGTAGAATGTGACATTCCTGTTTTTCCTTGTTTAATAAATCTATTTTTGTTAAACCTGGTGTCTGTTTTGATATCATATGAGCATGAGAGCTGAGTCAAACCTAATCATTAGAACGTAATACCTTCAGCCCTTATGAATTATTAGTTATTAATGATTTGCTGGTAAATTGTAGTAATTATAATCCATAATAATCATATGAGACTGATTTAATTTGAACCTAACCAAGAATAATAAGGGTAAACCTCATTATTTCATAGTTATTGTCTATTATTTCTGGCATCACATCTGAGGGTTTATATATAGTGCATATCCTTACATTTATGGAGCCGGTCCGAGGATATTCCCCACACAATTGGTGCCCGGGTGAAGACTGGTAAGACGGACATATTTTATTTGTCTATCTCCACTGCTACCAAATGTATATGTAAACACCTTGCATGAGTAATCCTCCACATGTAAGAATATAGAAGCATATTTCTCACATGAGCTTTTGGCTACTAGTGAAAAAAATTGCTGGGGCGTGGTTTGTCACCTGGAGCTCAGCCCCTATATTATTACCTTATCACGCCAAGATTTTGGCATTTTTCAAATTTCAAAAGGGGGCGGGGTCTAGCTAAACCAGCATGCTTTGTTACCCTTTAATAAACTGATGCTCTACAGGTTCAAGCCCTTGTTACTGAATGCTGATAAGCTCTAGTGAGAACAGTGAAAACAGTGGGCTTGGGCCATTACATATTCAGTCCATTGTGTCTTCACAGAGACAAGGCTACATGCATCCCAAAAATGGTGGCGTAAATCCTCACAATATAATTACTGTAAATTGGTGGTGGATCAGCCGTAATTCATAAGATTTATTTTAAGTGTACACCCATCTCATCTCTGTTAAAAACTATTTGTGTTTTGAAGTGCTTGTTGTCATCTTACAATGAGTTAAAGTGTGTCTGGTCCTCCGAACCCGGCTCCCCATTATAGAGTTAAAGTGTGTCTGGTCCTCTGAACCCGGCTCCCCATTATAGAGTTAAAGTGCGTCTGGTCCTCTGAACCCGGCTCCCCATTATAGAGTTAAAGTGCGTCTGGTCCTCTGAACCCGGCTCCCCATTATAGAGTTAAAGTGCGTCTGGTCCTCTGAACCCGGCTCCCCATTATAGAGTTAAAGTGTGTCTGGTCCTCCGAACCCAGCTCCCCATTATAGAGTTAAAGTGTGTCTGGTCCTCTGAACCCGGCTCCACATTATAGAGCTAAAGTGCGTCTGGTCCTCTGAACCCGGCTCCCCATTATAGAGCTAAAGTGCGTCTGGTCCTCTGAACCCGGCTCCCCATTATAGAGTTAAAGTGCGTCTGGTCCTCTGAACCCGGCTCCCCATTATAGAGTTAAAGTGTGTCTGGTCCTCTGAACCCGGCTCCCCATTATAGAGTTAAAGTGTGTCTGGTCCTCTGAACCCGGCTCCCCATTATAGAGTTAAAGTGCGTCTGGTCCTCTGAACCCGGCTCCCCATTATAGAGTTAAAGTGTGTCTGGTCCTCTGAACCCGGCTCCACATTATAGAGCTAAAGTGTGTCTGGTCCTCTGAACCCGGCTCCCCATTATAGAGCTAAAGTGCGTCTGGTCCTCTGAACCCGGCTCCCCATTATAGAGTTAAAGTGTGTCTGGTCCTCTGAACCCGGCTCCCCATTATAGAGTTAAAGTGCGTCTGGTCCTCTGAACCCGGCTCCCCATTATAGAGTTAAAGTGTGTCTGGTCCTCTGAACCCGGCTCCCCATTATAGAGTTAAAGTGTGTCTGGTCCTCTGAACCCGGCTCCCCATTATAGAGTTAAAGTGTGTCTGGTCCTCTGAACCCGGCTCCCCATTATAGAGTTAAAGTGTGTCTGGTCCTCTGAACCCGGCTCCCCATTATAGAGTTAAAGTGTGTCTGGTCCTCTGAACCCGGCTCCCCATTATAGAGTTAAAGTGTGTCTGGTCCTCCGAACCCGGCTCCCCATTATAGAGTTAAAGTGTGTCTGGTCCTCTGAACCCGGCTCCCCATTATAGAGTTAAAGTGTGTCTGGTCCTCTGAACCCGGCTCCCCATTATAGAGTTAAAGTGCGTCTGGTCCTCTGAACCCGGCTCCCCATTATAGAGTTAAAGTGTGTCTGGTCCTCTGAACCCGGCTCCCCATTATAGAGTTAAAGTGTGTCTGGTCCTCCGAACCCGGCTCCCCATTATAGAGTTAAAGTGCGTCTGGTCCTCTGAACCCGGCTCCCCATTATAGAGTTAAAGTGTGTCTGGTCCTCTGAACCCGGCTCCCCATTATAGAGTTAAAGTGCGTCTGGTCCTCCGAACCCGGCTCCCCATTATAGAGTTAAAGTGTGTCTGGTCCTCTGAACCCGGCTCCCCATTATAGAGTTAAAGTGCGTCTGGTCCTCTGAACCCGGCTCCCCATTATAGAGTTAAAGTGCGTCTGGTCCTCTGAACCCGGCTCCCCATTATAGAGTTAAAGTGTGTCTGGTCCTCTGAACCCGGCTCCCCATTATAGAGTTAAAGTGTGTCTGGTCCTCTGAACCCGGCTCCCCATTATAGAGTTAAAGTGTGTCTGGTCCTCTGAACCCGGCTCCCCATTATAGAGTTAAAGTGCGTCTGGTCCTCTGAACCCGGCTCCCCATTATAGAGTTAAAGTGTGTCTGGTCCTCTGAACCCGGCTCCCCATTATAGAGTTAAAGTTTGTCTGGTCCTCTGAACCCGGCTCCCCATTATAGAGTTAAAGTGTGTCTGGTCCTCTGAACCCGGCTCCCCATTATAGAGTTAAAGTGCGTCTGGTCCTCTGAACCCGGCTCCCCATTATAGAGTTAAAGTGTGTCTGGTCCTCTGAACCCGGCTCCCCATTATAGAGTTAAAGTGTGTCTGGTCCTCTGAACCCGGCTCCCCATTATAGAGTTAAAGTGTGTCTGGTCCTCTGAACCCGGCTCCCCATTATAGAGTTAAAGTGTGTCTGGTCCTCTGAACCCGGCTCCCCATTATAGAGTTAAAGTGTGTCTGGTCCTCTGAACCCGGCTCCCCATTATAGAGTTAAAGTGCGTCTGGTCCTCTGAACCCGGCTCCCCATTATAGAGTTAAAGTGTGTCTGGTCCTCTGAACCCGGCTCCCCATTATAGAGTTAAAGTGCGTCTGGTCCTCTGAACCCGGCTCCCCATTATAGAGTTAAAGTGTGTCTGGTCCTCTGAACCCGGCTCCCCATTATAGAGTTAAAGTGTGTCTGGTCCTCCGAACCCGGCTTCCCATTATAGAGTTAAAGTGTGTCTGGTCCTCTGAACCCGGCTCCCCATTATAGAGTTAAAGTGCGTCTGGTCCTCTGAACCCGGCTCCCCATTATAGAGTTAAAGTGTGTCTGGTCCTCTGAACCCGGCTCCCCATTATAGAGTTAAAGTGTGTCTGGTCCTCTGAACCCGGCTCCCCATTATAGAGTTAAAGTGTGTCTGGTCCTCTGAACCCGGCTCCCCATTATAGAGTTAAAGTGTGTCTGGTCCTCCGAACCCGGCTCCCCATTATAGAGTTAAAGTGTGTCTGGTCCTCTGAACCCGGCTCCCCATTATAGAGTTAAAGTGTGTCTGGTCCTCTGAACCCGGCTCCCCATTATAGAGTTAAAGTGCGTCTGGTCCTCTGAACCCGGCTCCCCATTATAGAGTTAAAGTGTGTCTGGTCCTCTGAACCCGGCTCCCCATTATAGAGTTAAAGTGTGTCTGGTCCTCTGAACCCGGCTCCCCATTATAGAGTTAAAGTGCGTCTGGTCCTCTGAACCCGGCTCCCCATTATAGAGTTAAAGTGTGTCTGGTCCTCTGAACCCGGCTCCCCATTATAGAGTTAAAGTGTGTCTGGTCCTCCGAACCCGGCTTCCCATTATAGAGTTAAAGTGTGTCTGGTCCTCTGAACCCGGCTCCCCATTATAGAGTTAAAGTGCGTCTGGTCCTCTGAACCCGGCTCCCCATTATAGAGTTAAAGTGTGTCTGGTCCTCTGAACCCGGCTCCCCATTATAGAGTTAAAGTGCGTCTGGTCCTCTGAACCCGGCTCCCCATTATAGAGTTAAAGTGCGTCTGGTCCTCTGAACCCGGCTCCCCATTATAGAGTTAAAGTGTGTCTGGTCCTCTGAACCCGGCTCCCCATTATAGAGTTAAAGTGTGTCTGGTCCTCTGAACCCGGCTCCCCATTATAGAGTTAAAGTGTGTCTGGTCCTCTGAACCCGGCTCCCCATTATAGAGTTAAAGTGTGTCTGGTCCTCTGAACCCGGCTCCCCATTATAGAGTTAAAGTGTGTCTGGTCCTCTGAACCCGGCTCCCCATTATAGAGTTAAAGTGTGTCTGGTCCTCTGAACCCGGCTTCCCATTATAGAGTTAAAGTGTGTCTGGTCCTCTGAACCCGGCTCCCCATTATAGAGTTAAAGTGCGTCTGGTCCTCTGAACCCGGCTCCCCATTATAGAGTTAAAGTGTGTCTGGTCCTCTGAACCTGGCTCCCCATTATAGAGTTAAAGTGTGTCTGGTCCTCTGAACCTGGCTCCCCATTATAGAGTTAAAGTGTGTCTGGTCCTCTGAACCCGGCTTCCCATTATAGAGTTAAAGTGTGTCTGGTCCTCTGAACCCGGCTCCCCATTATAGAGTTGAAGTGTGTCTGGTCCTCTGAACCCGGCTCCCCATTATAGAGTTAAAGTGTGTCTGGTCCTCTGAACCCGGCTCCCCATTATAGAGTTAAAGTGTGTCTGGTCCTCTGAACCCGGCTCCCCATTATAGAGTTAAAGTGCGTCTGGTCCTCTGAACCCGGCTCCCCATTATAGAGTTAAAGTGTGTCTGGTCCTCCGAACCCGGCTCCCCATTATAGAGTTAAAGTGTGTCTGGTCCTCTGAACCCGGCTCCCCATTATAGAGTTAAAGTGTGTCTGGTCCTCTGAACCCGGCTCCCCATTATAGAGTTAAAGTGTGTCTGGTCCTCTGAACCCGGCTCCCCATTATAGAGTTAAAGTGTGTCTGGTCCTCTGAACCCGGCTCCCCATTATAGAGTTAAAGTGCGTCTGGTCCTCTGAACCCGGCTCCCCATTATAGAGTTAAAGTGTGTCTGGTCCTCTGAACCCGGCTCCCCATTATAGAGTTAAAGTGTGTCTGGTCCTCTGAACCCGGCTCCCCATTATAGAGTTAAAGTGCGTCTGGTCCTCTGAACCCGGCTCCCCATTATAGAGTTAAAGTGTGTCTGGTCCTCTGAACCCGGCTCCCCATTATAGAGTTAAAGTGTGTCTGGTCCTCCGAACCCGGCTTCCCATTATAGAGTTAAAGTGTGTCTGGTCCTCTGAACCCGGCTCCCCATTATAGAGTTAAAGTGCGTCTGGTCCTCTGAACCCGGCTCCCCATTATAGAGTTAAAGTGAGTCTGGTCCTCTGAACCCGGCTCCCCATTATAGAGTTAAAGTGCGTCTGGTCCTCTGAACCCGGCTCCCCATTATAGAGTTAAAGTGCGTCTGGTCCTCTGAACCCGGCTCCCCATTATAGAGTTAAAGTGTGTCTGGTCCTCTGAACCCGGCTCCCCATTATAGAGTTAAAGTGTGTCTGGTCCTCTGAACCCGGCTCCCCATTATAGAGTTAAAGTGTGTCTGGTCCTCTGAACCCGGCTCCCCATTATAGAGTTAAAGTGTGTCTGGTCCTCTGAACCCGGCTCCCCATTATAGAGTTAAAGTGTGTCTGGTCCTCTGAACCCGGCTCCCCATTATAGAGTTAAAGTGTGTCTGGTCCTCTGAACCCGGCTTCCCATTATAGAGTTAAAGTGTGTCTGGTCCTCTGAACCCGGCTCCCCATTATAGAGTTAAAGTGCGTCTGGTCCTCTGAACCCGGCTCCCCATTATAGAGTTAAAGTGTGTCTGGTCCTCTGAACCCGGCTCCCCATTATAGAGTTAAAGTGTGTCTGGTCCTCTGAACCCGGCTCCCCATTATAGAGTTAAAGTGTGTCTGGTCCTCTGAACCCGGCTCCACATTATAGAGTTAAAGTGTGTCTGGTCCTCTGAACCCGGCTCCCCATTATAGAGTTAAAGTGTGTCTGGTCCTCTGAACCCGGCTCCCCATTATAGAGTTAAAGTGTGTCTGGTCCTCTGAACCCGGCTCCCCATTATAGAGTTAAAGTGCGTCTGGTCCTCTGAACCCGGCTCCCCATTATAGAGTTAAAGTGTGTCTGGTCCCCTGAACCCGGCTCCCCATTATAGAGTTAAAGTGTGTCTGGTCCCCTGAACCCGGCTCCCCATTATAGAGTTAAAGTGTGTCTGGTCCTCCGAACCTGGCTCCCCATTATAGAGTTAAAGTGTGTCTGGTCCTCTGAACCCGGCTCCCCATTATAGAGTTAAAGTGTGTCTGGTCCTCTGAACCCGGCTCCCTATTATAGAGTTAAAGTGTGCCTGGTCCTCTGAACCCGGCTCCCCATTATAGAGTTAAAGTGTGTCTGGTCCTCTGAACCCGGCTCCCCCATTATAGAGTTAAAGTGTGTCTGGTCCTCTGAACCCGGCTCCCCATTATAGAGTTAAAGTGTGTCTGGTCCTCTGAACCCGGCTCCCCATTATAGAGTTAAAGTGTGTCTGGTCCTCTGAACCCGGCTCCCCATTATAGAGTTAAAGTGCGTCTGGTCCTCTGAACCCGGCTCCCCATTATAGAGTTAAAGTGTGTCTGGTCCTCTGAACCCGGCTCCCCATTATAGAGTTAAAGTGCGTCTGGTCCTCTGAACCCGGCTCCCCATTATAGAGTTAAAGTGTGTCTGGTCCTCTGAACCCGGCTCCCCATTATAGAGTTAAAGTGCGTCTGGTCCTCTAAACCCGGCTCCCCATTATAGAGTTAAAGTGCGTCTGGTCCTCTAAACCCGGCTCCCCATTATAGAGTTAAAGTGCGTCTGGTCCTCCGAACCCGGCTCCCCATTATAGAGTTAAAGTGCGTCTGGTCCTCCGAACCCGGCTCCCCATTATAGAGTTAAAGTGTGTCTGGTCCTCTGAACCCGGCTCCCCATTATAGAGTTAAAGTGTGTCTGGTCCTCTGAACCCGGCTCCCCATTATAGAGTTGAAGTGTGTCTGGTCCTCTGAACCCGGCTCCCCATTATAGAGTTAAAGTGCGTCTGGTCCTCTAAACCCGGCTCCCCATTATAGAGTTAAAGTGCGTCTGGTCCTCTAAACCCGGCTCCCCATTATAGAGTTAAAGTGTGTCTGGTCCTCTGAACCCGGCTCCCCATTATAGAGTTAAAGTGTGTCTGGTCCTCTGAACCCGGCTCCCCATTATAGAGTTAAAGTGTGTCTGGTCCTCTGAACCCAGCTCCCCATTATAGAGTTAAAGTGTGTCTGGTCCTCTGAACCCGGCTCCCCATTATAGAGTTAAAGTGCGTCTGGTCCTCTGAACCCGGCTCCCCATTATAGAGTTAAAGTGTGTCTGGTCCTCTGAACCCGGCTCCCCATTATAGAGTTAAAGTGCGTCTGGTCCTCTGAACCCGGCTCCCCATTATAGAGTTAAAGTGTGTCTGGTCCTCTGAACCCGGCTCCCCATTATAGAGTTAAAGTGTGTCTGGTCCTCTGAACCCGGCTCCACATTATAGAGTTAAAGTGCGTCTGGTCCTCTGAACCCAGCTCCCCATTATAGAGTTAAAGTGCGTCTGGTCCTCTGAACCCGGCTCCCCATTATAGAGTTAAAGTGCGTCTGGTCCTCTAAACCCGGCTCCCCATTATAGAGTTAAAGTGCGTCTGGTCCTCTGAACCCGGCTCCCCATTATAGAGTTAAAGTGTGTCTGGTCCTCTGAACCCGGCTCCCCATTATAGAGTTAAAGTGTGTCTGGTCCCCTGAACCCGGCTCCCCATTATAGAGTTAAAGTGTGTCTGGTCCTCCGAACCCGGCTCCCCATTATAGAGTTAAAGTGTGTCTGGTCCTCTGAACCCGGCTCCCCATTATAGAGTTAAAGTGTGTCTGGTCCTCTGAACCCGGCTCCCCATTATAGAGTTAAAGTGTGGAGGGGTGTCAGGATCATTTATGGCTTATCTAAAAGCTGACAAATTTACTTAAGTGAACTTATCTTGTTGAAAGCAGGGCTAAAACCATGATATTGTTATCAAAGGATTCATAGTGTTAGCCTCTTTTAACGAGCCCAAACATGAGTTTGTTAGGAGGAAATTTACTCCTGCTTTCAACAACAGAGGTGAGGGTTCTAGGCAATAATTCAATAAAGTCAAGTCCAGCCAGTAGTGCAATCTCTACCTTTGGGGAAAATATTAGATCCATGTGACAAGGCTGGTTTGGCCATGTGGACCTCCCCTTGAAACGGGAGCTGCCTCCAAAAAAGTTAATTCCAAAATGGGAGGCCTCAACGACAAATCGAGTGCCCAAATTCACCAGTGCCTTGAGTACTTGACAATTCTGCCTTGATTGCAAAAATAGCCGCCCTGATGTTCGTCTGGCGGATGCCGTTATCCACAGTGAATTGCAAAGCTCCCATTTTAAACTTTGATCATCTGTCAAAACATTTCCTGAAATGACCTCTGGAGGCAGTATAATATAAAGGGTTCAGGTTCCAACAGGTGGGGCACTGACATCGTAACCACAGACATGTAGTAAATATCCAGCTGTATAAATATATGTGTGAAAATGCATGACCATGCATTGGATAAGCCATGGTCTGGATAAGGGTTTCTGTTAAGCAAATAAATTATGCTATGATGTAATTTGGGTTCACTACCTCACTCAAGGATACAACAACTGTGCCCGACATTAGATTTCAAAACTTCAACCATATAGACACAAGCCCAAGACTTTAACCTGTTCTGTGCACCCCTATACTTCAGTTTATAAAGGATAAGATTTAAAGGGTTGTGTGAACTGATATTGCTTCTGTAATGGATTATGTTTTTAATTTTAATGAGCTGCCTTTGGAAAAATACCATTTACGGTTTCTCTAAGGGTAAATGAAAACTTGCCTGTGCCTCCACAATAATCCACGCAGGTAGGGGTGATGTGGGACACAGGTTTAAAGCTAGTTTGGGATTAGACTGCACTGTAGAAAGCCAAGCCTGCCCCCTGAGTCTTTTGAAAGAGATAAGCTTTTTGTGCCTCTATGGGCCAAATTTCCACGGTCAAAATGCCAAGGCAGCCACTACTGCAAATTGTGAAATCCAACTGCGTGCAGGACAGAAATTTTGACTCTTAGCAACTGCACGTATTAACCAAACCCTGGGAGAAAGAGTATTTGAATAATGATGTAGAAGACAGTTAAGCTGAACATTAACTGTAGTCTTTGAGGAGGTGATTACCAATGCAAAGACTCCAGGTTAGGTGCTTAGCTAACCTTTATTTAAATCTTCTTATAGGTGAGACCTGCATGTTCAGAATAAATGACGTAGATTTAATATTTTAACTAGAATGGCACTCAGAGAGATGATGACACCCGTGTGAGTGGGCAAAGCACTGAACTCTATGGTATGGAACAGATGTAACCGCTTACTTCTGGTTCAGCGAAGTTGCAGCAAACAACATGCCGTCCAGTGCACTGCACCTCTCAATTTCACCTTAGGCCAGGGGGCCTCAATCTTATCCAGAAAGGACCAGTGTGGGTGCAGGCTTTTGTTCAAGCCAAGCAAATTTCCCTATTGAACTCTATGGAAAAATAAGTCATATAAATACTGATATCAAGAGTCTTTTGATATTGTTGGGTCACAGATATCAGGAAGTCATGGCATGCGAAGGATATGCGACCAAATATGAAAAAATGATTACATTATTCTACATTATGTTAAACTGATGCCCAAAAATGGGGGGGACTATGTACAAAGGGTTATATAATTTCTAAATGGTTCATCCGATATGGATGAAAATACCCTGAAATTAAAGCTGACAGTCTGCACTTCAACGTCATTGTCATTGTATCCTTTCAAACCCAAAATGCTAGAGTACAGAACCAAAATAACAACAAGATAATCAATGTTATTCACTTCACCTGTCAGTGGTTTTAATGTTGTGGTTGATCGGTGTGTATATATACAGTGGTGCTCGAAAGTATACATACCCCTTCACTTTTTGCACACTTTATTGTGTTGTAGATTTCATTTTAAATGGATAAAATTGCCATTTTTGTCCATCAATCTACACTCAATAACCCATAATGTCAAAGTGAAAACATGTTTTTAGAAATCTTTGGAAATATATAAAAAATGTAAAACTGAAATCTCTCATGTACATAAGTATTCATACCCTTTGCTTTAATGTATTTATAAAGTATCATATTTCATATTTGGTCACATATCCTTTGCATGCTGTTACTTCCTGAAGTCTGTGACCCATCAACATCAAAAGACTCTCGATGTCTTATTTTCAGGTACTGTTACAAACGATACTGTAACCTCTCTGCATTTGAATGGATCTCTATGGGAATTGAGGGGTGAGACTAGATTCAGTTGTAAATTACACTGGTACAGTATGGAACACATGGTTGGCTAAATGGCTGTAAGTTATCAAGGGTCTGAGCTATCGAACGAGCCCCAAATCATCAATCTGTTACCAGATATGGAGTAGATGTGGATGGATTACTGCAAGGGTTATTTCTCCTGACTCATTTTCCTATATAACTCTATGGGGAAATAAGTCAGTAGAAGAAACCCTTAAAGATCCATTCATATCTACTGTATTTCTGGCAGCAGAGTGATGATTTAAGGCTTGTTTGATATGTCAGACCCTTGATGACTTAGAACCATTTAGCCAACCATGTGTTCCATACTGTTCCAGTGTAATTTACAGCTAAATCTAGTCCCACACCCAATTCCCATAGAGATCCATTCAAATGCAGAACCGTTATAGTATCGCTTGTAAGAGTACCAGAAAATAAGATATCAAGAGTCTTTTGATGTTGTTGGGTCACAGACATCAGGAAGTCATGGCATGCAAAAGATATGCGACCAAACATTAAAACTTTAAAGGCACAGTCAACTTAGTGCATGTAAACCTCTGACCCACTGGAATTGTGAGATAGTGAATTAAAATTGAAATAATCTGTCTGTAAACAATTGTTGGAAAAATTACTTGTCATGCACAAAGTAGATGTCCTAACTGACTTGCCAACACTATAGTTTGCTAACATGAAATTTGTGGAGTTGTTAAAAATGAGTTTAAATAACTTCAACCTAAGTGTATGTAAACTTCCGACTTCAACTGTATATGTGTGTGCGTATGTGCATGCATTAAAACAGTGTCTGGTGATATGTGCGATTACAGTGCCCCCATTCGCAGCGCTATGCATGCGCAGGTGTAAATAAATTTTAATTAAAAACATTGGTACTCCTCCGAAATAAATAAATAAATGAATAGATAAATCAATAAGCCTGGAGTATTCGTTGTGATTCTGTGTATGCCCCTCTGAAGTAGCCTGGGGCTCATAAATTATAATTGAGTAAATTCATGCAACGAACACATTCAGCAGAAGCAGAATATAAAGTGGCTGCAGTCCTGCCCGTATGAATTCTCTTGTCGGTTTAATTTGTATTCAAACCAATGATATGATGTAAGACTGAGAATGAGACCAGGCGGAAACAAATTGTAACTTGGATGAAAACATTTTTAAAAAGGTCGCTTCTGATCATTATATAATAGTAATCTAGCTTTATTTGGAAATAAATAAATAAATAACTGGTTTCTGTTGTTTTCAATGCTATATGAAATGGCAATGATATGATGATAAATTAGCTTTAAATTTCAAATCTACAATATCTTTCCTGTAGACGATGACAATAATAAACATCCAGCTGCTGCATAATCAGAAAAGAAAAATGCCCATGGTTGGAATACAATCCACCAAATCATTAGACATTAGACAATCATTAAACTGTCTGTAAAATATAAAAGCATATGTATTTAAAAAATGAATAAACTATCAGTTCATCTGAATAGAATGACAAGTAGAAAGAACGAGATAAAAACACTATTCTAGCTACTTCAGAGTCTTTAGATTTGCTGTTCAAATATTTCCCCATTTATCCATACCCATCCCAAATTTAATTTAATTAAAATTGCATGTTCTCTGAACCTATTGATATTACAATAATGTGTTAATTAGCAAAGGAACACAGCAATTAAGTGCAAATGTGCAACACACACGTGCGCACACACTATATTCCTGCACTACAAACTGTAACAGTTTGTGAAACAAAGAAGCTCTTTATGCTGTGGTATCATGAATTAATTGGCCACAAATCCCACACAAAAAGAAGTCATTAAGGAAACAAATTGCTTTACCTCATATAATTAATTAATAACATGTGCGATTAAATGGCTGCTTATGAAACTATCTGTGCTCAGATTCTCAACCAAGCTAATTAAAACCAGTCATGACTCCTTATTTTAGTAAAAATAAATAAATACTGTATATGGGACAAGATCCATACTTCGGATACATGTTTCAGTATTTAATCTCATGTTACAGTACAGAATCAGAGCTACAAAATGAAGTATCACTTGAGGTATGAGTGAGTAAAAAGTTCTGGAGATATAACTGTTTGAATATTGCTTTTGCAAAACAGTTTTGAGAAAGCTTTAGAAATTTTTCTGTGAATTCTGCCCTTTCTCATTATAAACTAGACCCTCAAATTGTTATATTTGTGTAGTCCCTAACTCAGTGCTTGCTATGATATTGAATAAGTTTGATTATTATAATGTTTAAACCATAAGTTCATAAAAAAAATATATGAAAAAATACATATCTCAGGTTTAGCCACTGAGTTACTTTAAACCCTGATCACTTCATTCTTCCACTTCCCTAATTGTTTTCCCTTGTGGAATACAACTGGAGACAATATTATTATTATAATATTATACAATATTATTACACCCACACGAGCACAGCACTGCGAGCGGGGGTATTGTAATCACTCTGTCTGTTCATAACAGCCTAAGCACCTACAGTACTGATACAATTTCTATAAAACGTCACACATACGTTGTTATTTTTCAAATCGGTCAACTGCAAGTATTTTCATTTAATTAATTTCCACCAGTTCCTAATGAATAGACGTTGGGGGAATTGAGGTTCCACCTTTCAATGTAGGGAGGGGGGGGGGGGGGGGGGGGGGGGGGGGGGGGGCACACATGGGGAAGAGCAGCCATAGACCGTAAAAAAAATATGGACAAAGTCACTGTTACGTCACCCATTGCTTTTCCTCGGACTCATAAAAACCGTTTAGAGGCTCCGGAAGTCTTTCTCGCCGCCGTGTTTGTACAAACTGGGGCTCACATTTTTTACTGTAAGGTTATACCAGTCTGTAATCCTGCAATCGTATCTAGAAAACTTGTGGGGTGGGTGTGTCTCTTTTTCTGTGGGCAGGGCCAAGTGGTATTATGACTTTGAATTGTTTTGACAACAAATGCGACCATTGAAAAAAAATTGCATACTCTAGCTTTAACTAAAAATTCCATTAAAGTCAAAAAACGCTCCTCTCGCACAGCTGCCTCCGTTGCCTGCCTGTCTTTCCGCTCCCTATTTTCATTAATAAGGCGCTCCTCTCTCCATCTCTCCCTCTCCTCTCCTCTCTCTCCCTCATGTTTTGGTCCCTCCTGTCCTCTCAGTCCATCATCACCCTCTGCCACTCAACCTCCCTGGCCTCCTCCATACAGGCTCCTTTTTGGCCCTTTTGGCCCTCCGGCATATTTTATGATGTGCCTGTTGGGTTTCTGATGTCTTATGTCTTCGGACATAAACTAGAATTGTGGGAATAGGAGCCGCAGACCGACCAAGACTGAAAAGTCCCCACAATCCACGGGCCTCTTGTCAATGGCGTCAGCAACATATATTTAAATCTTTTCCAAATGTACATCCTGTTCTGTTAAAGCAAAGCAGATTTATAGGCTCATTACCCCCTTTGCGCAGATGCTTAGTGATAATGGCGCCGGCGCCATAATTTTACTCAACTGAGACATTCGTTGCTCCTGCAGCCAAACTATTAGTGGAAATCACAAACTCTGTGTTCTAACTTTATTGGTAGACGATTTGTGACGATTTCTGCCGAATACGGAGTTTCTAAGTGTCACTATTTTCCCGTAGCAAGTCCATTTAACAAGCAACCCCCCACCCAGTCTATACCTACCAATGCGTGACATAGTGGACAATAGCGTCTATGTTTGAGTTCATAAATATATTTATTCATCATATAAAATTAGAATTCCGTCATAGTAACAAGATAAACTCAACAATAGCCTGAGGTTATGCAAATACTGCAGTGCAAATCACTGCTAATTCAATACCGAGAAATTATTCTCTAATCATATAATGTCATTCTAAAATCAATATCTGCTATTAAATATGGAGTTCATGTGCAATCCTACCATGGAATTCACGCGTAGATATGTCCCTTTCAAGATTCCGTGGTCATTTATTGTCTTGGACAATCCATTCACAAAAAATTCACAGCGCATTTGAACATGATTATACAATCTAAACTAGCTCTACGTAAAACCCCACTTCCGGATTGCACTGTGACGCTTTCAATTCTATTCTGGTTTGATAGACAACGGTTTTATCCAATAGAAGGCATTATAAGCTTCCCAAAAGCATATGACATGTCTAATTGCTTGGAATAACTATTTAAGGGCAAGCGTAACTGCAATTCTTGTTGCATCATGACAATCTTACGCAGTTGATTACGCATTATGCAGCTACAAGTATATGCGCGCATAATCGTTGTTTACCTGTGTTTTTGTACAGATTTACCATTTATCAGCATGACTAAAGAAAAACTTGCCTTTGCCAAAGTGAATTTTGGAAGTGGGGTCAGAAGAGGAGATTGACCGAGATTCTTCTAATCCCGCTGGCATAGATTCTATCGAAGAGGCTGCCTATCAACGTGGCGAAGATATCCTCCTCGACATGCAAGTATTACTGCTTGTAATATTTAGATTATATACATTCGTTTTTCCACTCCGTCATTACCTTGTGCTACATTTTCGTTATTTTAGTATTCGCATTGGTCATAATTGTCATGCTTTTGCAGCTCGCCTGTTCTATGCTGCGGACGTTGCTATTCCATTCCGCGGGACGGCGCTCCTGCCGTGTTTTTGCGTTGTTCCGGCACTTAGTGAGCGCACCTGTTCAGGTGCCCTTCCGGCTTTATAAGCGCTGCGTCTTCCTGTCTCGGGGCTTCTGTGTCATTATCGTTCTTGCCACAGAGCCGGTAAGGCAGGGGTGCCCACACTTTTTTGGCTTGCGATCTACTTTTCCAATGGCCAGCACAATGTGATCTACCGGGGGGGGGGGTTAGTTGTTGACACGCAAATTAATTACAAACTATCGGCAAACTGAACGTAGCTTTCCACAATGCTGTATCTACATAAAAACATTTTTTTAATAAATACATTGTTGGACAATGGTTGCACGCAATATTACAAAGTAGGCAGGTTGAAAACGTCACATATAGGCTACTTCATTGTGTGCAACCACTGTTCATTTTATTAAATCAATAATTTTTTAAATAAATCCAACGATTTCGTTTTTGAGTCTAAGCTACTTAATAGTGCAATCTCTACCCAACGTTTTTTTTTTAAGTGTAATGTCCTATATATCTAGTGTTGGACAGAGCTAGCTTAGCCTACCTACATTTTCCAGTACTGTGTAGTTTAACTATTTGTAGCATTGTAGGCATAAAATAAAAATCATTAGACCACTATCATTATCCATCGGATATTGAAAGCGAACTTATCTGCCTTAAATGGACCAGATTTATCGTGTCAGCACCACGATTGCCCTGCGCCATATAAAATAAAGCGCCAATTTGGCAAACCTGTATTGGCATAATAGTTAAATCATTAGACCAGTCGCCTATCGTATCTGTACAAAATCCCAGCTTTAGATTTACAGTGAAAATATCAATCAAGTGACGGGATGGATGATAGGCTGACGTCTATTTTTTTTAATGTCATGCGATCTACCAATACTACCTTTGCGATCGACTGGTAGATCGCGATCGACGTATTGAGCACCCCTGCGGTAAGGTATAGGATGATGGCGACCACTTCATTTTAAAGCTTTTCTCTAAAGTAACGCAGGACTTGCCTTTAGTTGCGTTTCCTTTGTTACCGTTTTCTCATTACCTCCTTATTTTTTGCTCTTCGTTTATTTCAGAGCTAGAGATAGTTTTCCTTTCTGCTCTCTACTACTGCTCGAGCCTACAAGTTCTTCTCGCCCATTTGTCTCGCAGGGCTGCCTCTGCTGCTGTCTCCTGTCCCCCGGTCAATCGCCCCCGCAGGGCTGCTCCTGATGCTGCTGCTGTCTCCTGTCCCCCGGTCACTCGCCCTCATAGGGCTGCCCCTGCTGCTGCTGCTGTCTCCTGTCCCCCGGTCACTCGCCCCCGCAGGGCTGCCCCTGATGCTGCTGCTGTCTCCTGTCCCCCGGTCACTCGCCCTCATAGGGCTGCCCCTGCTGCTGCTGCTGTCTCCTGTCCCCCGGTCACTCGCCCTCATAGGGCTGCCTCTGCTGCTGCTGTCTCCTGTCCCCCGGTTACTTGCCCCCGCAGGGCTACCTCTGATGCTGCTGCTGTGTCTGCTGCACATCCCCATAGAGGTTCAGTGGCTGCTGCTATTCCGACTCCTGCTCGTCCCTGCAGGACGTCAACAGGAACAAGTGGAGCCAAAAGGAGAGCCACTGAGCTTCAGGATGAATGGCATGACACAAGTGTTGAGGATGTGGAGCCTCATCAGTTCCCCCTTCCGCCCACAGAGGACCCCTGGATTTCAGCTTGATGTCACAAAAGAATACAGCCCCTTGGAACTGTTCCAGCAGGCAGTTTGACGGAGGCAGGCAGTTTGGCAGGAAAAATGGGAAGAAGAAGAAGAAGAAGAAAGCGGAAGAGGAAGGAGAAAAACGGCAAAATAACCCAAGTTTGGGGCTTTATTGTGTGGATGTGTGAAGTTGTATCTGAATGCTGTGTGGTTACATGAGGTCAGAACATACAGAAGTTAATGTTTTTAAGGGCTGAGAGCCTATGGTCATTGTTGTTACTTCTGTAGGAAACCCTGAAAAGTGCCAAACTCTCGGTGCTGTATAGGTATGGGGCATGCCCCACCAAGCCGTAACTTGGCGGATGGCATACCTGCCATCCCAATGATCAGAACAGTCAAATCACTTGTCCTTGTTCAAGATCTCACACTGCTTAGTGCAGAACTCAGCATTGTTACGACCGATGGTAGGCATCTATTGTATGGCCAGTCCTCTAGGTATATGTTTGGACCGCACATACTCACTGAGTGTGGCACCATGTAGATGGAATCTCGTTGTCTTCTGCTGGAGAGTTTTGTGGTTTCTGAAGAGATCATCACTGGATTCAGTTGGTATGGGAGGAGCTGCTATGTTTGGCACCAGGAGTGCTTCAATGTCCTGTCTAGTGTGAGTCTGTGCATGCACTTCTGTCAAGCCCATAATTTCTGCAAAAATGTACATGTTGTGCCACACACAGTGCTGGATCAAAAAGACATTCAAGTGAGAGCAGTGGGAGAGCAGCAGCCTTTGTTTAAGTGTCCAAAACTGTTTGTAAACCCAGGTGCGTAGATCTATTAAGAGTTCATTAAGAGTCTACTAAGAGTCGTTGGCATTTTTATTGTTATTGTTTTCAAAAAAGGCAGTGTGGATCTTAGCGGTAGATAAAAGCAAACAGAAAGTTGGGTGTGCTTTTTGTGACGGGGCATCTTGTGGACCCACGACATTTCCGTGACAGAAGATGCCATTTCCCGCCCTTTTCAAGGAGGCAACAGAAGTAGCTGATGTGTAGGTGGAGCTGCTCTCTGACATTAAAAATGGGGAATGGCTGTTTTATGTGAATAGAAGAATAAGGGATGAAACAAGAAATGCAGAATAATCTCCGCTGTGGGTGTGCCAGTGCTGGAGCGCGGTGATAATATAGACGCCACAGCCCACCAACACATTTTAAACAGGTTTGACATTTCATGGTATGGTATAGTTAAACTGATTCTTTATGTGCTGTGTTGTCTATCGGTGTGGCTCAAATAAGCATTTGAGAGGGCATTCATTTTTTGGGGGGGTGAAAATGCTAATATTAACACTATACTTATGTGAACTTTACCACAGTGCTGTTGGTCATTATGAACAGAGTGCAAACTCAAAACTACTGCAGATTCAGTTAATTTTAACAATGCCAATAAACACTGATATGGCAGCTCACACATGGGCAAAAAAAACTAAACACTGCAGTGTTTCACACAAGAACTTGTTACTGACCAGGTTTGTGTTCCCTTGCCTGCTGGTAAATCGGCTGAGAATTGCATAGAGGAAATAGATAAATAATTATATAGCAATTTAAAATAGTATCTGTGTCGGTTAAAGATGCTGTTTCATCAGAATGCTTTTCAATTTAGCATCAAGGGGAATATAGTATGCACTGTCTGAAAAAAAAAAGTTTGTGACCACAGGAGAATGACATCTGTCACGCACAGTGCCATACATGTTCAGTGGAAAAAGCACTCACGTAATGTAACCCTGGGGTTCATTCCAATCGCTTATTTTTACTCCTTGCATCCTTTCCTCGTTCCTTAGCTCCACCCAACGGAGGACGCGAGGAAAGGATGCAAGGATCAGATACGTGGATGGAGGAAACAAGGCGACATGCATTAGGCAAATGGAACGTCCTTGCTCAATCAAGCGTCATCGTCATATTATGCTCACGCGCTTAAAGGTTGTATCAGCGATTTTGGGTGGAAACATAAATGATCACATTCATCTGATTTTTCCTTACGATCCGCTAGCTGCCCGCCCCATAAGCAGGCCGTCAAAAAACCGCGTCTCTGTAGGCAGCCTATGCTCCGAGATCGTACACAAAAACAATGGTACTACCAACTACTCAAAACCAAAATAAACAGTATTCCAACCAATCACAATGATCTGCACAAACGTGACGTCACTTCTGAAGCGAAATCCCAAACAAACATACTTATGAATAATTATGTTATGTTTTAAAAAATAGTGTTCAAGCATCCAGAATTATAACCACGTTAATAACGTTTGTAAGAAACCAAACCGTTTGTAAATCCGTCAAGATTTCAGCGAGATAAGAGTATTAGCGTTTGTGCAGATCATTGTGATTGGTTGGAATACTGTTTATTTTGGTTTTGAGTGGTTGGTAGTACCATTTGTTTTTGTGTACGATCTCGGAGCATAGGCTGCCTACAGAGACGCGGTTTTTTGACGGCCTGCTTATGGGGCGGGCAGCTAGCGGATTGTGAGGAAAAAAAAAATCATTTATGTTTCCACCCAAAATCGCTGATACAACCTTTAACTATAATTCTTTTTAGCTTATTTTTTCATAAATGAACGCCGCTTTTGTTAGTTATAAACAATGAGTGTCATTATGGATTAGCGCTAGATAGTAAATGGGAAGGAACGGTAAAATTGATTTTGTGTAGGGGTGTGCCTGCGACGTGGCAGATGTGGAGAGTGGTGGATAATTTATACACGTCACGCGTTCCGAGAAAAGGCTTCCGCAAAGGCTACATTTGTGTTTCCTCTCTGAAAACTTTCTGCGGTTAAATGCTTATAAAACAGAGTTATTAGTTGTTAGACCAGCCAAACATGGACACTTGTTTGAGAATTTGAGTGTTAACATTGATGGCTGCATTATTTCTGAAAGACAGACTATCAAAAACCTTGGAGTGATTTTTGATTCTCATCTGACATTCCAGCCTCATATCAAGGCCATTACCAAGATAGCATCTTTTCATATTAGTAATATCGCTAAAATCCGACCTGTTCTTTCATTGCGTGATGCTGAAACCTTAATATATGCATTTGTATCTTCTAGACTGGATTTGTTAGGTGTTGGTGAGGGAAGGACCCAAACGCAGGCAGGAGTACAAAAAAACCGAAGTTTAATAAGGGTAAGGCAGCAATCCGTGGTAATACAGGCCGGGTCAAAAACTGGGAAGGCAGGGCAACGGTACCAAATACAGAGTCCAAAAACAGGGTCACAGAACAGGCAGGGGTCAGAACCGGAAGGCACAGCAAAAGCACAAAAACAGAATCCAAAAACAGGGTCGTGAGAACACAGGCAGGGGTCAAAACCGGGGAGGCAAGAGAGGAACAAAAAAGAAAACAAACCGAAGACAGAAAACAGAAATAAAACAACCAGGACGAGGGTATACAAAAAACTCAGAAACAAATAACTTGGGTAGATACTCGGAAAAACAGAAAGAAACACAGTAGCAGAATATTTCGTAAGGAACTCGCAAAGACAGACTGAAATAACAGGGTTTAAATACACAGGGAGAAGATTACACAAAAGGAATCAGGTGTGAAGAGGAGGGGAAATGGGAGAGTACACAGGTGAGAGCAATGAGGGTTAACAAGGACCAATAATACAATGACGGGGGGAAACATAAGACACGGACTGGGATACACATAGACACAATGATAACAAACGGCCTGAGGTTAGCAGGTAGACAAGTGCACAGCTCAGAGGGGAGGGACGCGAAAGTGGACACGTGCAGAGAATGCGAAATCACAGATAGATACAGTGATAGGATAACGAGGAGGGAAATGACAGCTGCAGGTAGAAACTCAAGATGAATTAGTAATTAGTAATGTTAGTAGCAAACTCTAAAACCCTAATGTTAGTAGGTTAGCTGGTTAGTATTATATACATGTTAGTTTGTTAGCAGGTTAGTATTAAATCTAATCTAACAGTATGATTAGTACATTAGTATTATATACAAATATTAATAAAGCCAGAAGGAAGAAAACGAGATACGAAATACAGAGGAAACCCGAATGTTCCCAAAATCACGCGAATAGTGCAATGACAAAGACAGGGAGTGGAATCTCAGAAAACATGGAACGCGGACTGACAATCGCGAGGGAAATGCGGGAAAAATGGGTAAAAGAAATCAGGAAAAATAATAATACAGAATAAACAGACAGACAAATTACAGGATTCTAACAGGATTATTGTAATGCCCTTTTCTCTGGTCTTCCTAGTTGTGCTACTAGACGTCTTCAGCTTGTTCAGAATACTGCAGCTAGAATCCTGACAAAAACTAAAAAATATTAACATATAACACCCATTCTGGTCTCTCTTCACTGGTTACCAATACAAGCTAGAGCTGATTTTAAGGTTCTTCTTTTAACATATAAGGCCTTGCATGGTCTTGCACCACATTACCTATCTGAGCTAATTACACCATATACACTGGCACACCCACTTTGCTCTCTCGATGCTGGTCTTCTGGTCATTCCTTCAGCAAATAAAAAATAAGTTGGTCACAGAGCATTTGCCTACCGTGCACCTTATCTCTGGAATAGTCTTCCATTACATGTTAAAAAAGCACGTTCAGTTGAAACATTTAAATCAAGACTAAAAACTTACCTTTATTCACATTACAGCCTACCCTAGAACTGCATCCCTGTAGCACTGGTGGCAGGTAGGGCTAGTAGGGCAGGTAGGGCTAGTAGGGCAGGTAGGGCTAGTAGGGCCAGTTGCTATTTGAAATCCCCCCCGGGCTCTTGCCCCTCCCCTACCCTGAGGCTCAGAACACTTTCTTTTTAGGTCATGGCCTATCCTGCTACTCTGTACAGCGTCTTTGTGTTTTAAATATTACATTTTAAATTTGATCTCTTAGATTGTTATTAAATTATATTTCTTTTCCTTTTTTGTTTTTTTCTTTAATGCATTTCTTTTCTGTATTATTTGTAAAGTTTATTGGGACCATGCTGCATGGTGATTCTGCACTTTAAATAAAAATTGATTGATTGATTGATTGATTGATTGATTGAAGTATCCTCTGGGAGCCTCCTCGCTCCCCACTCCTCGCACCTCCGAGGAGCATTTAGCGGTTTGGAATGTCTTTAAAGATGGCGAACCACGATCAATTTCCGGGCCAGGCGAGGACGGATAAAATAAGCGATTGGAATCCACCCCTGGTCTCTTTTTTTAGTAATGAAATTGTGCACAGGCACGCCCAACCTGCTTGGCTCATTCAAATTTGATAGATACAGAACATTTGAATGTCTGGCATGAAATGTGCTCTGGGAATGTTTCTGTGGGACTAATTTGCTTTCGTTGCTGATATTTCCATTATTTGTCTGAAATAACAATGCAAGTTTGTGCTGGAAATGATGCAGGCACTCAGAACCATTGCTGTTTTCCTATTATGGAGGGATGCTAGCGCTGTACAACTTGTAATGAGTTGTATAATTTTTAACCTGGTGTTCCCTAGCTCAGATACACAGCAGTGAATGAGAGAGACAATGGCAATCAAATGGAAGTGCTCCATACCATCTCTCTAAAGCCCTATTCAGACAGGATAAGTTTTACGGGGGGAGGTAATAATGTAATTATTAAAGATACCGGTGATACTACTAAATGCTCTGTAGAAATAAGCACAGGTTATAGCAATCCAGTTGAATTGAAATGATGGTAAATATTCTGTTATTTTCTTTGGGTTTTCCCACCATTTCTCCTGGTTTTTCAAGTATGGAGGCACTCGAGGAAGCCTTGGGTTGTGCTATCTTCAGCCATGTCCAGGCCACAGCTATTGGCCCACCTCTACCTTAAGTGTACATAAGAAGCCAGAGAAGCAAATCCATCCAAAGAACAGGCTAAAAAGTACTGAGGGGAAACGCTTGTGGCAACTTTTGGCAATATTGTCTACAGTAGCCTAGCTATGGCCTTATACATGTTATGGACCAGCCTAATGGAGTACTATTTTTCTAATGTCCTCGGCCAACCTGTGACTGTTGTTTCGCTGATTGTGTAATGCTAAATATGTAATTCCTACATGGAGCAGAACTCCCAACTCTGCTCAGACGTGAGAGAAATAGAATTGTTGCTCCACCTTTGTTACGACAAGCAGACAGGTTTGCGACCGTGGCACGTCGTGGCATCTGTATCTTGTAGTGTGCGAGCCCATGTCGTAGCCTCATAAGTGAAATCGGTAATATATATACATTTTCTGGATCATAAGCTCCATGTCCACAAGTTTTGCCAAATCTGAGGATGATATGCAGAACTACTAAAGGTCTATGATGCAAAATATAGCAGTGTACCCTGTTGTCCATTAGTGTCTGCAAATCTATCCAAATTGTGCACTGCTCTAAATAAAAAATATTATGATATACTTTTTTTTTTTACATTACATTACATTACATTACAGGAATTTAGCAGACGCTCTTATCCAGAGCGACTTACCAGAGTAAGTCCTACCTGGGAATCGAACCTTGGCTCATAAAACTCACTTTTGCAAAATTTTATGTGGGAATTACTATAGTTTCATCAGTATAGCGGAGTAGATATCTATGGGTCTAAAACCCCTATGCAAAAAATGTTATAAAATTAATTAAATTAATTTTGTCCATTATAAAGCATATACATTTGCTCCTTCTGATGGTTTAAGATAAAAACATTGATATCACACAGTGTTACATACACCTAAATATGTAGCCTAATCATTCACTCTTGTACCTCAATAAAACATCACTTTTCCCTGTACTCTACAGTATGTATACCTTTGCCCGGGATTGCATTTTTCTGTTTTTTAATGTTCCCATTCATAATGACTCCAAGGGAAAATTGTACATTCATCTACCACATACCAGCGCACAGTAAATTGGAATAAGCATTTGTCATGCCCTAAGGGACAAGTGTATATGCCATAGCCTATATTATGTATGATAACATGAACATAAAATAGTATTCCACCATCTGCACAATGCTGCCAAATGTTCTATCTTCAATGAACATCGGTAGTCTACATCGGTAGCCAACATTGGTGGTGGTAGAGGAGGTGGTGGAAACACTAAGGTTATAATGTACTCTATTGGATAAAAAAGCCAACAATTAAACCAGAATGAACTGTAATGAATGAGACAGGCTTACAGGGCATGGGGGTATTACGAGTCGACGTTTTAGATAGTGTAATAGTGGTATAAAGTGTTGTATATTTCTCAAACCGATTGTACCAGACAATAAATGACCACTGAATTTTGAAAGGAACACCTCGATGTGTAAAACCAATGGTAGGATTGTATATTTATTTTATATTTAGTAGCATACATTGCTAGTAGAATACATGATAGAATTAGACAGTACTTTCACAGTTTATTTTGCATTTGAGTGAGCAGGGCTTTTCACAGCTTTTCTGGTATACGATCAGGCTATTGTTGGGTTTATCTTGTTGCTATGACGTTATTCAAATTTTATATGATGAATAAATATATTTATGAACTCAATCCACTATGTCATGCATGGGTAGGTATATAGTTAGTCTCGCGAAGGCCAGACTTTGTGATGAACACAAAGTCTGGTCCATAGACTTGCTTAACGTGGACAAGGGCCGCCCACTTTGACAAGACGGCGCATTTGATTGACATGCCAGATAACCAACCACAGACCGTCTATGTTCCGTGATGTTTTGAGGCGCTACAGAGGGCGGTCGATTCAGAAACAGCGCTACAAGAACAACAGACCGGCATGAAACAAATGTGATGTACTAAAATGGCACGGCGATCTCCATTAAAACAGTCGATCACACCGAAGAAAGATACAGAACCTGACCTGAGCTATCAAACGAGCCCCAAACCATCACTCTGTTGCCAGATATGGAGTAGATGTGGATGGATCACTTTAAGGGTTGTTTCTCCTGACTTTTTTCCCCATAGAGTTCTATAGGAAAATGAGTCCGGAGAAATAACCCTTGCAGTGATCCATCCACATCTACTCCATATCTGGCAACAGAGTGATGGTTTGGGGCTCGTTTGATAGCTCAGACCCTTGATAACTTACAGCCATTTAGCCAGCCATGTGTTCCATACTGTACCAGTGTAATTTACAGCTGAATCTAGTCTCACCCCCCAATTTCCATAGAGATCCATTCAAATGCAGAGAGGTTATAGTATCGCTTGTAACAGTACCTGAAAATAAGATATCGACAGTTTTTTTGATGTTGATGGTCACAGACTTCAGGAAGTAACAGCATGTAAAGGATATGCAACCAAATATGAAATATGATACTTTAAAAATACGTTAAAGCAAAGGCTATGAATACTTATGTAAATGAGAAATTTTATTTTTTTATTTTTAATAAATTTGCAAAGATCTCAAAAAAACGTTTTTCACATTGTCATTATGGGGTGTTGTGTGTAGAATTTTGAGGGAAAAAATGAATTTAATCAATTTTGGAATAAGGCTGTAACAGAACAAAATGTGGAAAAAGTGAAGCGCTGTGAATACTTTCCGGATGCACTGTATTAGTCTTTAAAAGCAAATCTAGCTCACCCGGAAAGCAAAAGGTGCACAAAAGCAAAACAAAAGTCTTCCGCAGGCTTGCTATGCTTCTCCATCTATTCCTTTCTATTAAAAGGTGACATTATAAAAAAATAAGGTGAGAGCTTCCTCCCAAAATGGCCAATGTAGGCCTTTTCATGCAGTACAAAATGAGTGGCTGAAAATGGAACTGAATATGTGCTTCAGCATGACAGCAAGGCTGGTAACATGCATGCAGCAAGCCAAAAGAAAAAGATGAATGACCCCTCAATGAGAGAAATGCCACAAGTATATATGCTCCCCTGGTAATCAGGCACAGGTGTCAGTATATATGTTCCCCTGGTAATCAGGCACAGGTGTCAGTATATATGCTCCCCTGGTAATCAGGCACAGGCGTCAGTATATATGCTCCCCTGGTAATCAGGCACAGGTGTCAGTATATATGCTCCCCTGGTAATCAGGCACAGGTGTCAGTATATATACTCCCCTGGTAATCAGGCACAGGTGTCAGTATATATACTCCCCTGGTAATCAGGCACAGGTGTCAGTATATATACTCCCCTGGTAATCAGGCACAGGCGTCAGTATATATACTCCCCTGGTAATCAGGCACAGGTGTCAGTATATATGCTCCCCTGGTAATCAGGCACAGGTGTCAGTATATATGCTCCCCTGGTAATCAGGCACAGGCGTCAGTATATATGCTCCCCTGGTAATCAGGCACAGGTGTCAGTATATATGCTCCCCTGGTAATCAGGCACAGGTGTCAGTATATATGCTCCCCTGGTAATCAGGCACAGGTGTCAGTATATATGCTCCCCTGGTAATCAGGCACAGGTGTCTTCAATTGCCAATTGCTACCCAGGTGAGCCGAATGAAACGAGTTGCAATTAAAGGGCTACACTCGCAAGGCAGCATAGGGACGTAACACCATGGCATATACATACATGATATATACTGTATATGCATGCATAATAGCCAATCAGAATCAGGCATAGCGATATAGAGATTGATATAAATATATTGTTGTTGGAATAAATACATGCAGATTAGACGAATAAGTCCTGTAATAAGATAAAATCACATTTATTACCCCAAACCCGTACTGCAACAGACGGCTGGATATAAAATGCATTCAAAACTTTCAATTGTACGAGCAGATGATGTTGTTTTCATCACTGGGCCAATTCTGCTATTAATGTCCTGACGTGAAAGCGAATTAGGTAGAAAATGTCATGGATACACAAAAAGGTGACATCAGGTCATATGTATACCATGCAGATTCATATGGATTTTGTTGGGACAATGAAGCTGATGATTATTATAACTAAGAGACAATCACCCTATGAATTAGCTGCCTGTGAAAAACAGCTGCGTCCAGTCAACAATTTGGATAATGTTCTGAGCTGCAAGGGAATGTAGTGGCACCTCTTTTTCCCTTGATAAAGTACTCTTTAAGGGGACTGAGAGGGCAGTGAGCACACCTTCCCCCGCAGAGAGAGGTTGACAGTCAAGAAGAAACCGTCACTGATGACTTGTTTCAAAGTGAAGTCAACAACTCTGAAGGGGAAAAAAAATAAATAAATAAATACAACAGTGCTGACACAGAAGCATAACTGTGAATATCTGGCATGTGCAAACACGCCAGCAGCTCTGAGAGTGAAGGTACCATAGGAGCAAGGGACTTGTGAAGGGAAGGGACCAGAGCACCGCTCACATACCCTGGAAGGGACCAGAGCATCGCTCACATACCCTGGAAGGGACCAGAGCACCACTCACATACCCTGGAAGGGACCAGAGCACCGCTCACATACCCTGGAAGGGACCAGAGCACCGCTCACATACCCTGGAAGAGACCAGAGCACCGCTCACATACCCTGGAAGGGACCAGAGCACCGCTCACATACCCTGGAAGGGACCAGAGCACCGCTCACCTACCCTGGAAGGGACCAGAGCACCGCTCACCTACCCTGGAAGAGACCAGAGCACCGCTCACATACCCTGGAAGAGACCAGAGCACCGCTCACCTATCCTGGAAGAGACCAGAGCACCACTCACATACCCTGGAAGAGACCAGAGCACCGCTCACATACCCTGGAAGAGACCAGAGCACCGCTCACATACCCTGGAAGGGACCAGAGCACCGCTCACCTACCCTGGAAGGGACCAGAGCACCACTCACATACCCTGGAAGAGACCAGAGCACCGCTCACATACCCTGGAAGGGACCAGAGCACCGCTCACATACCCTGGAAGGGACCAGAGCATCGCTCACCTACCCTGGAAGAGACCAGAGCACCACTCACATACCCTGGAAGGGACCAGAGCACCACTCACATACCCTGGAAGGGACCAGAGCACCACTCACCTATCCTGGAAGGGACCAGAGCACCGCTCACATACCCTGGAAGGGACCAGAGCACCGCTCACATACCCTGGAAGGGACCAGAGCACCACTCACATACCCTGGAAGGGACCAGAGCACCACTCACCTATCCTGGAAGGGACCAGAGCACCGCTCACATACCCTGGAAGGGACCAGAGCACCGCTCACATACCCTGGAAGGGACCAGAGCACCACTCACATACCCTGGAAGGGACCAGAGCACCGCTCACATACCCTGGAAGGGACCAGAGCACCACTCACATACCCTGGAAGGGACCAGAGCACCGCTCACATACCCTGGAAGGGACCAGAGCACCACTCACATACCCTGGAAGGGACCAGAGCACCACTCACCTATCCTGGAAGGGACCAGAGCACCGCTCACATACCCTGGAAGGGACCAGAGCACCGCTCACATACCCTGGAAGGGACCAGAGCACCGCTCACATACCCTGGAAGGGACCAGAGCACCACTCACCTATCCTGGAAGGGACCAGAGCACCGCTCACATACCCTGGAAGGGACCAGAGCACCGCTCACATACCCTGGAAGGGACCAGAGCATCGCTCACATACCCTGGAAGGGACCAGAGCACCACTCACATACCCTGGAAGGGACCAGAGCACCGCTCACATACCCTGGAAGAGACCAGAGCACCGCTCACCTACCCTGGAAGGGACCAGAGCACCACTCACATACCCTGGAAGGGACCAGAGCACCGCTCACCTACCCTGGAAGGGACCAGAGCACCGCTCACATACCCTGGAAGGGACCAGAGCACCGCTCACATACCCTGGAAGGGACCAGAGCACCGCTCACCTACCCTGGAAGAGACCAGAGCACCGCTCACCTACCCTGGAAGAGACCAGAGCACCGCTCACCTACCCTGGAAGAGACCAGAGCACTGCTCACCTACCCTGGAAGAGACCAGAGCACCGCTCACATACCCTGGAAGGGACCAGAGCACCGCTCACCTACCCTGGAAGAGACCAGAGCACCGCTCACCTACCCTGGAAGAGACCAGAGCACCGCTCACCTACCCTGGAAGAGACCAGAGCACCGCTCACCTACCCTGGAAGAGACCAGAGCACTGCTCACCTACCCTGGAAGAGACCAGAGCACTGCTCACCTACCCTGGAAGAGACCAGAGCACTGCTCAACTACCCGGGAAGAGACCAGAGCACCGCTCACCTACCCTGGAAGAGACCAGAGCACCGCTCACCTACCTTGGAAGAGACCAGAGCACCGCTCACCTACCCTGGAAGAGACCAGAGCACTGCTCACCTACCCTGGAAGAGACCAGAGCACCACTCACATACCCTGGAAGGGACCAGCTAGATTGCTTTGCCTCAGTCTTCCCCCTGCTGTGACACCTGATTATGTCTGTTGCATTAAATGTGCACCTTGCACATATGCAGGAGGAAACTGAGGTTCTCTGTACTGTCTTCCAAAGGACTGTGGCCATCAGAGGGGTTTTGAAAGTGACACCAAGACATCCTTATGTGAGGTCTAAACGTGACATTATAAAACTAATAAAAGGATGTACGGTGGCCTTGCCCTTGCATAGGGAACACTACATTTGAAGGGCTTTTTTATTTTGTAAGTACAAACCCCAATTCCAAAAAAGTTGGGACAGTATGTAAAATGCACATAAAAGCAGAAAGCAGTGATTTGTAAATTATCTTTTACATATAATGTTTTACCTTATCAACTTTATAGATTTTTGTAAATATATGCTAATTCCTAATTTGATGCCTGCAACACGTTCCAAAAAAGTTGGGACTGGGGCAAAAAAAAAAAAAAAAAAAAAAAGACTAGGGAAAAAACAGGTGATGCTATCATGATTGGGTATAAAAGGATATCAAAAGACTCCTGATATCTTATTTTCAGGTACTCTGACAAGCGACACTATATCCTCTCTGCATTTGAATGGATCTCTATGGGAATTGGGGGGTTGGACTAGATTAAGCTGTAAATTACACAGGAATAGTGTTATGGCGAGCGGCGGAGAAGGACCCAAACGCAGGCAGGAGTACGAAAAATCGAAGTTTAATATGGGCAAGGCAGCAATCCGTGGTATAACAGGCAGGGTCGAAAAACCGGGGAGACAGGCAATGAAACAAAACACAGTCCAAAGAGTGGTCAAGGAACAGGCAGGGGTCAAAACCGGGAAGGCACAGCAAAAGCACAAAAACAGGATCAAAAAGGAGGGTCGCAAGAACACAGGCAGGGCTCAAAACCGGGGAGGCGTAAGAGGAACAAAAAAGAGAACAAAACAAAGACTGAATACAAAAATAAAAACAACAACAGGAGAGGGACTAAGGATAACAAAAACTAGGAAAGATACTATGGAATAAACAAAACAACTCGGGCAGATTCTCGGAAAAACAAAGCAACACAGAAGCAAAATATGGGTAAGGAACTCGCAAAGACAGACTGAAATAACAAGGTTTAAATACACAGGGAGAAGATTACACAAAAGGAATCAGGTGTGAAGGGGAGGGGAAATGGGAGAGTACACAGATGAGAACAATGAGGGTTAACAGGGATCAATAATACAATAACGGGGGAAACGTAAGACACGGACTGGAATACACATAGACACAATGATAACAAACGGCCTGGGGTTAGCAGGTCGACACGTGCACAGCTCGGAGGGGAGGAACGCGAAAGTGGACACACGTGCAGAGAATGCGAAATCAGATAAATACAGGGATAGAATAACGAGGAGGGAAATGACAGCAGCAGGTAGAAACTCAAGATGAATTAGTAATTAGTAATGTTAGTAGCGAACTCTAACCCTAATGTTAGTAGGTTAGCTGGTTAGTATTATATACACGTTAGATTCGATTTAATACTAACCTGCTAACAAACTAACAGTTAGTATGATTAGTACATTAGTATTATATACAAATATAAATAAAGTCAGAAGGAAGAAAACGAGATATGAAATACAAAGGAAACCCGAATGTTCCCAAAATCACCCGAATAGTGCAATGATAAAGACAGGGAATGGAATCTGAGGAACATGGAACGCGGACTGACAATCGCGAGGGAAAAAAAGGAAGAAATCAGAAAACATAACAAATAAACAGACAGAATTACAGGATCCTAACGCTATTCTAACACTGGGCTAGCAATCGACTGTGCATGTAGTTCGTTGGTTGTTATTTTAACGTAGGCTAACTACAGCAGATTATTACGATTTGTTTAATATTATTATGATTTGATTGTTCATTCTTATTCTTTCTTATTATAATTATCATCTGCATTCCTTCTCAAATGGCATATTATTTAATTTTGAAGGTAAAGTGCTTCCTGTGCCTAAAGGAGCTGGCTTACAGCAATAATACCTCGTCCATGCTGAGGCATTATCGGGCAATGCATGAAAATGCACCTGCCAATGAGCAAGAAACCAGCGGAGGTTATTTATTTATTTATTTTACTTTTTAATAACAGTTATGGTTGCTTTACCATAATCATACTGACATAAATGTTGATAAAAATACATTTGCATATTGTTATTTTGCCATAGGTTCCAGAAAGCAAGAACTTGATGAGGCCGTTAATACAAATCAATAAAAACCTCCCTTCTCAGTCACAAAAGCACCTTCCCTTTCACTGCGCATACTGAAGCACATTCACTTTCACTGCCTGGTTACAGAAGCACTTCCAGTCCCAGACCAGAAACACTTTTACTGCTCAGTAGAACCCCACACAAATGTTGTCCCCCTTTATATCAATCTTCCTGTTTTTTTTCATTTTCAAAGTTAATATAATATTACATATATTATTTTATAATATATCTTAGTAGAAAACAAATCTAGCCGAATGACAGTTACAAATATAAATTATGAGTTTGTTAGTATGTGTATCGCCTGAGCAGGGTTTTGAACTTGAACTTTTTCTTACACTAATGGCTCTGAAGTCCGATGCGTTACCAGTGAGTTAAAGCAGGGGTTCTCAATCCTGGTCCTGGGGGACCCCTGTGTATGCTGGTTTTCGTTGCAACCGCAGTTGCAATCCCAGAATTTTAACAAGCTGTTAATTTTTCTTAATTAGGTGCTTTTCATGTTTGGAGGAATTATTCGCCCACTTAAGACACATTATGTCAGAAATAGCTATGCATGCCATGTAGAACAAACTCCCCATGTTCACATTGTGCTTATTGTGCTATATTGCAACAATTACATAAGAAAAGGTTACAAAATAATGTATTTTCACTCAAATGAAAGAGTGAAGTGAATCAATAGGCTCCTAATTAGGTTGTTGAACACATGTGTTTAACTCAATTTTTTCTTTAAGCTTAAGACAATGCAGGTTTGGCTCGTTATCATTTGCTTTGTGTTTGAATTCTTCATTATCTACGAAATGGTTAATTTTAGTGGCCATGTGTCCACACTTTCACCAATTAGGAGCCTATTGATTCAAATCAGTCTTTAAATGGATCTGTTAAATAATTTTCTTATCTTTTTTAAATAATATAGCACAATGTGAACATGGGGTGTTTATTCTACATGGCATCCATAGCTATTTCTGATATAATGTGGCTTAAGAGGGTGAATAATTCCTCCAAACATGACAAGCACCTAATTAAGAAAAATTAACAGCTTGTTAAAATTCTGGGATTGCAACTGCGGTTGCAACGAAAGCCAGCATACACAGGGGTCCCCCAGGACCAGGATTGAGAACCCCTGAGTTAAAGGATCGCTTGTTACTAGCTCGTGGCAATTTGTTATTTTGAACTTGGGGTGGAATTTGTAATGATTTCATTGCTCTAAATTACTTTTACCAGCAGGTGTCACTAGTGTACACTGTGTTGAATGAGGCTTCGAGTAATGAATCTATTTGCGATACAATTGGCTGCAAAACCTCAGTGCTTCAGGAAGCCTCATTTCGCCATCAATATCAGTCCGAGTTCAGAAGCCAGGTAATCAGAGATAGAGACAGTACAAAATCGAAATCCAAAAGAGTAGTCAAAAACATAGCAAGAGTCAAAAACCAGAAAAACACGGCAAACAAAACAGAAGGAAAAGGCAGGCTCGAAGTCGTACAAAAGGGTTGTCTCAGGAATCTCAAATAACAAAGGCTTACTAGTAATCGGCACAATGAAATTGATCAACGTTTTGACAAAGAAATACTGCACACTGAGGGCTTATAAACACTGGGGAAGGATAAGACAAAGGAGGTACAGGTGTGAGAGAGGGCGGGGTTACAAACAAGACAAAGGTGATAACAATGGGAATCGATAATACAATAATGGGGAAGTAACAAAGACGTGGACCGGATTCACGAAAACACATTGAAGACAACATAGCCTGGATCAGAGGCAGACTCGCGCTCAGATTGGTAGGCGGAGTTACAGGCTAGAGACAGGTGCAGTCAATATGCGAAGGCGAAGGCAGCAGGAGTCAGGTAAAGCACACGAGAATGGAATGTTAAAGCATAGAAGATATGTTAGTATCAATTAGTAAATAACTAAAATACGGGGGTTAGTCTTGTTTAGTAACACATATACATTAGTAGATTTAGTAAGTGTAATTTAAACTAGATAACCACAAGTGCAATAAGTAATTGTTAATATTATCTACAGTTTAATACAAAAAGACTGAAGAATGAATACGAGACATGAAGGAAGGCAGAAATCCCGAATACTTCCGAAATCACCCGAATAGTGCCAGCACGATACAGGGGAGTGACAACTAGGAACACAGCACACAGACAGAGGGGATCTGAGGGAAATGTATACTGTATGGGAACCAGGGCTATGGGCAATGAATATGAAAAATAATAAAGTAACAGAAAACAATACACAAACAAAACAGAACCATAACACATAACAATTCCCATAATGCACATTTGAGATTTAAAAAATGTCTGCGCAAACGATAATTAAAATTAGAAGTGGGTGTTTTTTAATTTTTTTTATCAGTGCTATGATTTGTGTAACCCTAAATGTTACTAGTTCGTAAAATATATCCATTTTTTTATTTAGATATTAATTTTGACTTGCAATGCGTGGACACTTTTTCCCCTCTTTTTTTCAGTCAGATAAGGTTTTTTGTGTGGATTTCAAGTCGGTGCTTATCAAACAGCTTCTAGAAAATTTTGTCTGGCTGCATGTGTATTGATTTTGCTCTGGCTTTCATACCCGGTGGGTAGGCAGCTTCAGAGTTTGAGTCAGGTCACCGAATCGATGCACGTCCCTCTCTAGCGTTACAAAGGCACATCACTGCCTATCCTCTCAACTATTTGTTATTGGCTGTCAACAGTGAACAGAATGGGCAGAGAATTGCTCCCTTTTTCTCAAACAAGCATAGGAGGAAATCCTAGTCATATACACGGCCTCAGTTAATGCACACTTTCTTTAATACAAAATTTATATAAATATCATATAATAACTTGAGCCAGACAGGCCTCGAAGTAATGTTTTTTTTTTTGGAACAAATTAACCAAGTTGCAGTATGTCATTTATTCAGCATAAAGGCTAATGCATGTGAAACATGTGGAATGAGTGATTCTGTTTCAACTTAAAACATTTATTTGAGCCCCATATGTTCATGCAAACCACTGTAATCATTCCTCAGAGGCCGATGAGATGCAGACATGCAGGGCGGGGTCACTTAGAGTACAGATTAAAGACTCATTTTCATTTCAAGGCTTGATGGATGTAGGTGACATCACAGCGGGCGAGCTGCAAACGCAGACCAGGCTGCAGTAGAAGATAATGGCCATTGCATTGGCAGGGTTAGTGTCATACGTGGTGGGGCGTGGCGTCAGTGGGAATGTGGAACAGAGCGTTTGCAGAATGCAATCTGTGGTGTGGCAGAAATGGACCTCTCAGAACCCTTGGCACAGTCTGCAGTGGACGGTCTTCATAGCGTACTGCCAATTCTATAGCCCTGCAGCAGTTGCTGGCAGGCAAAAGCATAAAAAAGCCCACCCACAGAGAGGCTAAGGGGCTAAAGAGCACATAGTATGCTTGTCTTATATTTTTATTGTATGTACTGTGCACAGCAGATAGCAGGTAGCAAGCTAATTGTTGTTGGAGTGTTTGTTGAGGTATTTGTCTTGTGGGCCCAACCAGTAGTTTTGCAGCTTCTTATTAAGATTGTTTTTAACTGTTTTAACTTTTTATTAACATTGTTTCTAGATTGTTTTTTAACTTAAGATTGTTTTCAATTCTAATTTACTTTTATATAATGTCGTTCTATGTCTTATGTAAAGCACTTTGAGTTGCCTTGTGTATGAAAATGTGCTATACAAATAAAACTTGACTTGACTATCTCTAATTTTGATAATCTCTGAAAGATGGCATTTCTGTCAAAAGATCAGAGACATCTTCCCCCAGAAAGCACCACCATGGGATGGCCTACCCTGTCCTCTGCCCGATTGTGGCTGCTGGCCTTCAAGGGGGCTTTTTTCCTTGCGTTACCAGGCTGACTTGTGACTGGGTCAAGCACTGTTTTGAAAGGTCAGTTCCACAGAGGCCCTTATGTGTGAAAGTGCCCTTTTCATGAGCCCATCACAGTATAGCCACAGCATGCAGTCTTTATCTTGGTCCCATAAACGTGCATTTGGAACTATAAATGCTGCGGTTTTTAAAGCAGAATACTCACCACACATTAGCTGAAGTAGTAGTAAGTTTATTAAACCAATTAAAATGGAAGGAGAAATGAAAACACCTAGAAGACATAAGGGGCAGTTAGCTCAGATTTCATAGACATACTGTATATGAAATAGGCACTATATACAGTACTGTGCAAAAGTCTTAGGCACATGTAAAGAAAATCCTTAAGGCGAATATCCTTTCAAAAATAATTAAATTAAAAGTTTCTAAATATCAAACAATTCACTACAAAGAACAGTAAACAATAAAAAACAGAATCAAATCAATATTTGGTGTGACCACCCTTTCCCTTTAAAACTGCATCAACTCTCTTCGGTACAGTTTTCAGTTTTATAAGAAAATCAGCTGGTAGATTGTTCCAAGCATTTTGGAGAACTTGCCACTGTTCTTCTGCAGAATTTTGGCTGTCTCGCTTGCTTCTGTCTGTCCAGGTAATCCCGGACAGCCTCGGTGATGTTGAGAACAGGCCTCTGTGGAGACCATACCATCTGTTACAGAACTCCTTGTTCTTCTTTTCTCTGACGAAAGTTCAATTAAGTTTTTGGAAAATCAATGTTTGGAAATCTACAATTTGCTCTTTTCTACTGACACACTAATGCAGAAGACAAAAAATAAACATCTAAGAAAAAATCTACATAAAAAATCTAGGGTGCCTAAGACATTTACACAGTACTGTACGTAGGCACTTCTTTTGAAAGATTCATTGATGTTTTCACCTCAAATACGACAACTACTAGGTGAAAACCAGGTGAGGTGAGTTATCGGTGTAATCAACTGCTTTAATTGATCAATTAAGTGGCGAGTAACAACAAGAACCAGCAGACCCTGCGGCTCTCCAGGACCAGGGTTGCCTACCCCTGCCCTAGGGTGAAAACTAGGTGTGAAAAAACATTATCGTAAGGTGAAATAAAAATAAAAACAAAAAAAAGAGCAAACCCGCACTTAAAACTAAACTGAAATAGAAAAAAAAAATTGTTTAAACAAAATCAAAATAAAAAATAAAAATATTTGTGCCATTCTCATTGTTGTCATATTTTAAAGTTCCTACGTAGTTTGTGTTATATTTTTTATGGATTTTTATTGTATTTATACTGTGTGAATCTATCATTGTCAGAGCCATAACTGATGAGAAAGTAGAGTGCCAGGTAACTAATTTAAGCCGTAGGGTTGGCTTCACTTAGTATAAGCACTTATAATATATATATATATATATATACAGTATAATTCACTTATACTAGTATAAGCAGACTAACGGCTCATTTTGAGGAGATAAAAAATAGCAGGTTTGGCATTGTGACTGTAATATTTTATTCAATAAATCCTTTTTTGTTGTCATGCAGTATTTTATCCCACAGTATATGCATGTTCTCCTCACCAGCCTAATGTAAATAAGTAAGTCACACAAAAGAATGCAATACAGTACCCCTGGGATCACAATTGGTATAATAACAGCCATAAACTATTAAAAACCAAAATAAAAAACAGGAATCATCCCAACATAAAAAGACTGCATTTTTCCCTGCTTGAGGGATTTATATTAAAGTCAAATTGGACAGCATATGATCCATAAAAACAGGTGATTGGGCTTTTGAATAGGTTATGATCATGCATGCATTGTTTGGGAAAGCCCCAAAATTAGCAACTTGCCTTGCGATTTACGCCATAAACCTGGTTTGAGCAGGCGAGCAGTGTAGGCGTGAATTTCACTCTAATCCCACTGCAAGCAGATTCACCTGCTCCTGACACACCCCACACAGCAGCTCACCTCCCACTTCGGTGCTCCTGACACACCCCACACAGCAGCTCACCTCCCACTTCGGTGCTCCTGACACACCCCACACAGCATCTCACCACCCACTTCGGTGCACGGCCACACCCCACACAGCATCTCACCACCCACTTCGTGCACGGCGAATCAGCACACCCCACACAGCAGCTCACCTCCCACTCAGCTCACGGCGAATCAATGATGAATTGCCACTTTGCCAGTGCGACTGCTCGCCAGATGTCATGTGCTGGCCGGAAAATAGAGCCGAATATCTTATTTCATTACAACGCATTGTTTGTTTACATAACCGATAATATAAAGAATACTGTATGGCTCTAAATTCTCAGAGTGCAACCCGTGGTGCTCAGTGGTTCATGTCATTACTTTGTTTACCGTGCACCTGCTAGGTCCCCAGTGCGCAAGCTCTGGTTCCGTGAAGCCCCATAGTCAAACGTGGCAGCCTCCAAGAACTGGCTTCATGCGTCAATGAGCAGGTCCCATAGGAACCCATGGTAAGCGGATGCTGTCTCCAATTCTTATATCTCGCTGGTAAATGCATGTATCTCAATTTTAATTAACGTTAAGCAACCCTCCCACACCACCACATTGTATCAAAGATCCTTGGTAAGTATACAGGCTACATTATTGTATCGTATGGCATGGCTCTCAGGTCAGTCCTGGCTCTTATTATGACAAGGTTGTTTTAATAGTATTCCTGGAGCACAGATGAACTTACAGTTGACAAAGCTGAAAAACAAAACCAATGTAAAAATGTGTACAAATGTAAAATATAAAACATATTATTCAATAACTTCACCGTAAATAGTTTGTTAACATTGTTAACCCCTTCTCTAGCACCACCTTTTCTGAACACAAGCCTGAAAATAAAATGGTCACTGTTCTTGAACCCCTTTGACTACAGGCATAATGCTGGTCTCTTCAGTACGCTAAAGTAACCCTTAGGAGCTTGTTTTCCAAGAATCAGAATTGCTCTAAGTATTACTGAAAGAAAGTAACCGAAGCTTCAAGTTTTTTTTTCTCGCCTAAAAGATTTTCTTTTTTCACCCGGGATACGGATATCAACTTTACCATTATTCGTGTCATCTGTGGATTTCCATGGAACACGCAGAACATATGGAGTAGTCGTTTTGATTGAGCCTGTGTTGTGTCATGTTACAAAATAAGGAATGCTGGGATCGTAAAATAGTTTATAGAGCAGAATCGTGAGTTTTAACACTTTCAAACGGCATGTGTGACGGGATTATTTTAAAAGTTCACCGTAATAGAATGCAATGAATGCAAATAAACCAAACCACTAGTTAAGGGGTTAATTCTCAGCAGAGATACAGCGCCAAACTACTGCGCATGTACCAGCTACCTGCTTTACTCTGAACGACAACGTCCAAGAGCGCTTACAGTTTATGGGCGGTGTCAGACGCCAGTCACAGCTCGTCCAACTGACTGAATAATGTTACAGCCAGAGCCAGTCTAGCCTGAAGTCTGTAATTTAGGGCACTACTTTCCGGCTGGCGCATGGCAGGTGGCGAGCCAGCGCATTGGCACAGTGACATTCTCAGGATGTATTTTCACGCTCCCGTTTGATTCGCCGTGCGCCGATGTGGGCGGAGAGTCGCTGGTGGAGGTGTGTCAGTCCAGATCGAGTGGCAAATGTGCAAATTTGAGGCTCTATTTTCCGGGCGGTGGCGAGCTATAACTAGCGAAGTTGCGTATGGCTTTCCCGAGCAATGTGTGCAGGAACCTATTAAAAAGCCAATCAACCATTTTGTGGATCATATGCAGTCCAATCTGACCTTGAAATAAATTCCCCAAGCAGGAAAATTTATACTTTGTATTTATGGTTCGTTGTATTTTTTCTTTTTTTATGTTAGGCTAATCCCTGTATTTATTTATGTTTTTAATTGTTTATGGCGGTTATTATAGGCTACTGCACTGTGGTCCCAGGGGTACTGTATTCTTTATTACAAACTTGTAAGGAGAAGAATGACAAACTTGGTGCATACATTCACTCGTATTGCATGTATAGCGATAAAACCTTTTAACTCAATTACATTGAATTAAATCAATGCAAAATAGATAGTCTATCATCTTCCACTGCGGTCGTAGTCGGAAATTGACAGTGGGTCATGGTTGGAGTCATTCTGCAAGCGGGAGGCCTCCTGACCACATGGACCACTGGGTGTGTTCTGCTATCGTTTTTCAAGTGCTCCTCGGAAGCTCCTATTTCCCAGTTGCCAAATCTTAATTACGAGGTTGACGCATTCACAGCAAACATGGAGGTCTAGAAAGTGGGCTCCCTTGAAAAAGAGATGGATATCTCAATGGGACTCACCTGGTAAAATAAAGGATAACAAAATAAAAGTTTCTTTCGATCCTTTACGAGAAAGAAAACACATGGAGAGCCTATCACTTTCTGCATGAGAAAGAAGAGGAAAGGAAGCCTATGAGGAGAGCCATATGATATATTAAAGTATATTTTACTAAATGGCTGTGTGCTGTGTGTGCATGACCATCAATATGATAATCTGCTGCCTGGTTTCATTGTCATCCGTGAATCTATCGCATTTTCTGCCATTTTGATTAGGCTACTTAGAAATAGGAGCTTCCGAGTTCGTTCAAGTGCAACTCGTATTTCCGATAATTCCAACTTGAAGGCAGCATGAAAAGGACTGAAAAGAGGTCATTTGATTGGTTGAATCCAGCTGAAGCACACCCACTGATAAATATTCAGCATAACCCAGCCCATTTTCAACCTGCGCAGCGCGCTGTGCTCTCCTCGCCTCGGGTCTGAACATAGCGAAATTCAGTAGCCAGTTTTCATGGTCATGGATCATAATGTAAGTTGACATGGTTCCTTACCGGGTGATTCAATAAGGCAGAGGAAGATCATTTGTCTACTCTGTAACCGACAGCACTCAAGTCCTGTTTGGTTTAGCTTACCAAAACATCTTTAGGGAACAACGTAGCCTGCAATTTTCTGACATTATAATAAAATAGTAATGATAGCTAGCTTGATCTACGAGAACAGTTTCCCTACTGAGAACAGTAACAGACGCAGCTGCAGCCTTGTTTTTTCCCTTGCTGGCTCCGCCTCTGTGCCTATGAAATTTACAAGCCCACTTGATGCCACTGTTGTCTTTCAAAAAGGAGGAAGTGGTAGAGCTATATGTCTGAATGATGTATACATCAACCAAAATTTAAACAAAGAGAGACTTAATTAGTTGCGCCTTGATCTGTTCAATAAGGTTAATGTTGTTTTTCGGTGCAATTACCCTTTAAATGCTTCGGAATTAATGTGCTTAGTGATATAACTTTAACTACTTATTTGAAGTGCTTTTGTCTTTTTTGACAGTTCTAACAAAACCCAGGAATACAGCTTTAAAATGTAAAATAAATCTAAAAATAATTGCTTAATAAGTGAACTAAAAGGCTCGTAACTCGTAACAACTTCAGTATTAGCATGCTTAGTGATATAACTTTCCTCACTACTTATTTGAAGCGCTTTTGCAGTTGAACTTCCCGTTGCTGCTACAGTCCTTCCACATATTCTGCACTAAACAGGGCTCCGTTATGCATCGTGTTCTCTATAACTGAACCGTTTCCAAATCACTGATGACGCACCTGTTTGTGTAATTAATTATTCTGGTGAGGTCACAGTTTCCTTTCGTCTTTCCCCACTCATTTCTGGTGTGTTGTTTATGGAATTGTTGGTTGACAATGCGTTCCCTGAGGCCGCAGCTCATGGGTGTGACAATAAATGCTAATGGGGGGGGTCTAATGGTAGCTCATTTCCACACTATATCGTGGCGCATACGATATGCCAAAATTATATTGTGCGCTAGAAATATATTTATATAATATTGTGTGCGATATATATCGCCACCACTAGTATGACTGCCACTCGTTTGCTCATCTGGGTGAGATGGCAAATTTGAGTGCTCTGCGGCCTTAGATACAGGAATTGGATTGTGTAGATCGAGCAGGACTCTGGCATGTTTAAGTGTACTGTAAGATGAAAGGTCTCAGAGAGGCCAGCCTTAACAACAGCAGGTGATATTGCAACTGGAAACAAGCTAGTAAAATCCAGCACCACTGACCAGTTGGATGAATGATGCCATAGCTGACCAGAGTTGTGGGTACAAGTCGCTGCCATGAGAACAGTTTAAAATAAGAGTCGTGACTGCTATAGCACCACATTTCTCTTTCTGTTGTTGGACATTATTGATTCCATGTTTTTGGTGGCATTATTTTCAGCCCCTATGTCCTGTATATAAAGAGTAGTTGACTGTTACCAGTTAATCATGCGAACCTTCTCTGTCACAGAAAGATAAAAAAAAGTGTATTCTCATGCGATTCAAATATATCGTCTTTATTTTGGCTCCTTTCAGCTTGCTGCAAGATGCTGATTAGCACAACCTTAATTGGAAGGTACCTGCTTTTGACACTTTCATCTCACAAGCCCATTTAAAATGTGACACATGTGGAGAGTAACGCCAAAAAGTGACAAGAAGGAAACCACAAATCACCTTAACTACAGAGCAGCAGGGTGACTGCACTGGAGCTCGAACATTCTCAGAACTGAACGCCTGTCAGGAATTGTTTATAGTCAATAAAGGATTCCTCGATTTGAGCAACACGGTTCTGCAAGGCTTGAGGAGTGTTGGAATTTATATTGGATTGAGGTCTTACAATTACACAGCTCAGAACTGGCCCATTGTGAAACCTTTTTGGATAAAGCTATCACCTCCTAGCAAGTGTGATGTCACTGCCAGAAATAAAAATCATCTGTCAATAAACCCTCATGTTCAAATGGGGGGTGGGGTGGTTGCTTTGGGGAGACAACATGTTTCCACAACATGATAGACAAATAGGATATTATATTATATGTGAAAACAGAATCATTTGGATTACCATCAAAATGAGGATTAAATTTCGTACACACACTGAAAACATTCACCAGTGCAGGTCACATATTTACATATTCCAGTGCCATTGCAATTACCTTGAGGTACTTATAAATGTCAGAGGACTCAGAGGAAATATGTCTCCATGCCTAAAATGTACGGCTGGGTTCAATGAAAAGATGACAGCAGAATGACACCCACAGTTCTGACTCAAAGAGTGAGCAGGTCCAGATGGGACCCATGATGCCAGTGGTGTCATTACATCCCAGTTGTGCCTTTCTTTTGCCAATTAAGACATCCATCATCTCAGCACAGTCTGCAGAAGTCACTGGGGCCCCATCCTTAGTACCCATTATTTCTGAAGGGACCATGGGGTCAGGTCTGGAGTCGAGGTGAGCTCAGCAATGGAGACAAACAAACAGGAAGCTGGTATGAAATAACCATAAAAAGACAGAAGAAGAAGCTACATTCTAGCTAGATTAGCAATGTAATTTTCTCACTGACCTCTTTCTGAGACGGATGAATGCAGGGTAGTGATAGGGGTAGAGTGCGTGAAAGAGAGAGAGAAAATTTGTGTTAGACAGTGGAGGGGCAACTGAACGGAGGAGGATTTCGTCAGTGTGGTGGAGCCCCTGATCTGCGCTTCAGAGCTGTGAGCAGTAATGGAGACTACAGGGACATCTGTAATCCAGCCGGCCATCTTTGGGCTGTGTTCAAATTTCTGCTTTACATCCAGAGCTGTGACATTTGCTGGGTATACCATGGCTGCCGAAAGCTTTAAACTGGTTGACAGGGTGGGGCGGGGCTAATGGGGGGGGGGGGGGGGGGGGGGGGCAGAAGTTTGTATCATCAGGAGAACCACGGCACAGCTCCCTTCCAGAAACACAAAATCGCAAATCAAGAGAAAGTGAGAGACGGAGAGAGGGAGAAAGAGAGAGAGAACAGAAGCTCTGTCAGGTCTCATCTCCAGACAAAACTGTGCAGCCAATTTAGTGAAGCAGGGACAGAGGGGAGGGGAGTCAAAGAGCCAACCCCTCCCTACGCCCACTCTTTCCTACGCCCACTCTCTCCTACGCCCACTCTTTCCTACGCCCACTCTCTCCTACGCCCACTCTTTCCTACGCCCACTCTCTCCTACGCCCACTCTTTCATGAAAAAAGTGGAGCAGCGGGCGCTTGTGAGGTGCCCTCAATAAAAAACTGTCCAAAAAATCAGTTCAGTTTACAAAATAACTTTTCCCCCTCAACCTATTTCACAGGTTACATTTTAGTTCTATGTGTGACACTGAAGGTCCCAATTAAAAGTCAATTTTAAGTGTTTGTTTATAAACTGAAGACATTTTAACACGGCAGTTCCTCTTTGTGGAAAGCAGCACAAAAGCCTAAATCAGCCACACGCTGTGAAGTGTGCTGGGGCTGATTTATTTCTAAGACTTATTTCTAAGTGCACAACAGACAAGATGAGATCTCCATTCAGGAACAGATATGAGAGAAAGTCCAGCTCTGTGCACAAAACCATCAAAGGCCTGTCCATATTTCCAAACCAGCTGCAGGGTCACAGACTGGCTGGGTGACCTCAGAGGTATAGGAGAGCATGGAGCTCATTGTCTGTTTTTGTGTTCAGCTACACCATATTGTGACAAATTCTTGCAAAAATAATGATGATGACCTTGGACTGGGTGATATGGACAATATTATACCATGATATTTTTCACATCATTGATAGTATAATGGCATTTGGTTTCCCAAATTACATGAAAAGTAAACTGAAATATACTGTGACTGAAGAAAAATAAGGAACAATCAAAATGCAGTAATAATCAATTCCACTATGTATTATTAACATTAACACTACATAGTGTGAAATTGTGATTAACATTCAGTTTGATAATAAACTTTAAAACACCATAATGTGCAACCTGCAATTGTTAGGCAACGAAAGGTTACGGCTGTAACCATGTTCTATGAGTTCCGGATGACCATTATGGTCGCCAATATGGATGGACCTTCTGGGGCACGACTGCTGAGGCAGCCGAAATTAGGCCCATAACCTCTGAAAGTCCTCATTTGAAGGAACTGATTCACGCGGAACTGAGATACTGCATCGAGCACAGTGATTCTGCGACGGGGCGTCAGTGATGCTTTCATGCTTTTTTCAATCAAGCAGCAGACTGATGTATTCGATTGACTGTATCGGAATCTACTGGCTCTTGCCGTAATTGACGTTGATGCCCACCATGCAACATGTTCCAACGTCTCGGCAGTGTGTGTGAGCGCCATACCATACGATTGTGCGCATATCAGCCAATCGTCTAGGTATGGTATGCTTCTCAGCCCCCTCAGCCTCAGCGGTGATAGAACCACCCTCATGCAGTGAGTAATTACACGTGGGGCTAGAGACAAACCGAACGGGAGGGCATTGAACTCGTATGCCTGACCTCCGAATGCAAATTGTAGGAACGATGATGCTCCACCCCGACAGGGATGTGGAAATATGCATCTTTTAAATCCACAGATGTGAACCAATCCTTCCTGTTCGTACGGCATGTGTAACTTTCAATGTCCGGAGCATCCGGAAAGTGTTTCGTTTTAGATACATATTTAGGCCTCTCAGATCCAGTACCAATCTCTCGTGAGAGCCTTCCCATTCACCAGCTGGTGTCAGCGGCCTAACCGCCAGATGGACCTACGGGGTTATGTCACGAGTCCGGTCCCAGTGCGCAGGCGGACGGACGACGAAAAGCTCCCCTACCATATGCAGGTTGTGTGTCCCTACTAACCGTTGGTTGGGACCAGCGTACATCGGCTGGTCTCTGATTCTTCTTTCTGTGGCGTCTGGTAGGGGCGACTAAGCCAACCACACTAGACGCCGAGTCACCGTGAGAAGGAACATTGCTCGGCCTAACTCACGGGTCATATACAGTACCAGTCAAAAGTTTGGACACACCTTCTCATAGAAGGTTTTTTTCCGTTACTTTTACTGTTTTCCACATTTTGGAATAGTAAAGACATCAAAACTATGAGATAACACAAATTAAATTATGCAAAGACCAAAAAAGTGTTAAACAAATAAAAAAAAGTCATATATTTTAGATTCTTCAAAGTAGCCACCCTTTGCCTTGATAACGGCCTTGCACATTCTTGCCATTCTCTCAAACAACGTTTGTGGTAAACAGGTATTCCACAGGTAAACAGGTGATGCCACCATGACTCTATATGTGTCCAAACTTTTGACTGGTACTGTACGGAAACGCTTGTAGCGACGCATCATTCAATGAGGTGTCGACCTCTGCATCAAGCATTGTCTGCAACTGCGCGAGCATTAGCCATGACAGCGAATTACCAATTTGTGCTGCTCTGGCAGCCGCTTTATAAGCCTTACAGAGTATATTGTGTTACGACCCCAGAAGTGGACTGGACCCAAATTAGTCATTTGGCAGACGCTCTTATCCAGAGCGACGTACATTAGTGCATTTTCCAACTTGAAACAAGTGCGTTAAAACAACCCTAAAAGGTAAATACGATTTCAAACACCAGGCGCGGTCAGTATGATTTATTTTATTTATTTATTTTTTTTGGGGGGGGGGGGGGACCACACAATATCAATCATTGGCATGTACAACAGTAAGCCAATAAGTAACCTTAAGTATTAAACTAGCAGCTTGAACCACTTAAACAAGGATTCAGAAAAACACAATCAAGGGAGGTCACAAGGAGGTAGGGAGGGGTGGAGAGAGGTGCAGCTTGAAAAGGTGAGTCTTCAATCTGCGCTTGAAGGTGGTCAGACTTTCTGTTGTTCTGACCTCCACGGGGAGCTCATTCCACCACTGTGGGGCCAGGACAGACAGACGTCGAGACCGGGTGCTAGTATGAAGTGGGGGGGGGGGGGTACCAGTCGTCCTGAGGAAGCTGAACGCAGGGATCTGGTAGGTGTGTAGGGTCTGATGAGCTTTTGGAGGTATGTTCTCTTGGCTGTGTGCTTCGGGTCGTTGTCATGTTGGAAGGTAAACCTTCGCCCCAGTCTGAGGTCCAGAGCGCTCTGGAGCAGGTTTTCTTCAAGGATCTCGGTGTACTTAGCTGCATTCATCTTTCCCTCTATCAGGACTAGTCGCCCCGTTTCCGCTGCTGAAAAACATCCCCACATCATGATGCTGCCACCGCCATGCTTCACTGGTATTAGCCAGGTGATGAGCGGTGCCTGATTTCCTCCAGACGTGACACTTGGTATTCAGGCCAAAAAGTTCAATTTTGGTTTCATCAGACCAGAGAATCTTGATTCTCATGGTTTGAGAGTCCTCTAGGTGCCAAGCAGGCTGTGATGTGCCTTTTACTAAGGAGGGGCTTCCGTCTGGCCACTCTACCATAAAGGCCTGATTGGTGGAGTGCTGCCTGGATGGTTGATCTTCTGAAAGGTTCTCCCATCTCCACAAGGATACGCTGGAGCTCTGTCAGAGTGACCCTCGGGTTCCTGCTCACCTCCCTGGCCAAGGCCCGTCTTCCCCGATTGCTCAGTTTGGCCAGGCAGCCAGGTCTAGGAAGATTCTTGGTGGTTCCAAACTTCTTCCATTTACGAATGATGGTGGCCACTGTGCTCTTTGGGACCTGTAAAGCTGCAGAGATTTTTCCGTACCCTTCTCCAGATCTATGCCTTGACACAATCCTGTTTCTGAGGTCTGCAGATAATTCCTTTGACCCCATGGCTTGGAGTTTGCTCTGACATGCACTGTCAACTGTGGGACCTTATATAGGCAGGTGTTGGCAATCCCCAATCATGTCCAATCAATTGAATTTATCACAGATGGACTCCAATTAAGTTGTAGAAACATCTCAAGCAGTATCAGTGGAAACAAAATGCACCTCAGCTCACTTTTGGGTGTCATATCAAAGGGTGTGCACACTTGTGTACATATGATATTTTACATTTTGATTTTTAATAAATTAGCACAAATGTCTAAAAACCTGTTTTCACTTTGTCATTATGGGCTATTTTGTGTAGAATTTTGAGACAAAAAATGAACTCAATCTATTGTAGAATATGTCTGTAACGTAATAAAACGTGGAGAAGGTGAAAGGAGTGTGCAGACATTCCGGCTTGACTGTATTCCCTAAGAACAATTTCAACAAAGTTGGTGGTTTAGAATTCCTGTTAAAGTGTGACGGTATATCCAAACTCCACCATCAAATTGTCAAATTTTCATCAACATACTGGAAAATGCTTTCGTCACAACACACCACTTTGAATTGTTAATGGCAAGATCCTTTCTGGCAACAATCTTTGCATTAAGTTTGACTTTCTGTGTAACTCAAGACAGTATTATAATCTCATTAATTACATACCACCCACTTTCTTACAACTAGTAAGAAATACTGTGCTGTGTACTCTCAAATAACACTATTTGCACCTCTTCCATTCATTAATGATATCTGCTTCTAAGACAAAAGTTGCCACAACAAATATATAAGAGAGATAACAATAAACCTCTAAGAACCTAATTCACACAGAAACAAAATATTACGAGTCTTTGACAAAGAAACGGCGAGCTAACAGAACTCCGTATCTTAAATCCCCCATACAACCCAAAACAAACCTTTGCAAAATAATTTCTGATATTTAACCATCCATCCAGTGAATTCTTAAGAAATTAATTTTGTATCTGAATCTTGATAAATTGCCTTGATGTTTGTATACTGAACTTTCTATTTTGTCAAAAAAAAAAAAATGTTGTTTGAACATACAGGAACTTTGAACATGCCACTAAATTTGGCAGCAACCCCATAGAGAAGACAAACTCAGCATCATTGTCAGCTAGCTTCACTTATATTCCAACGTGGATGTAGCCTAGAGAATGGATTTGTGGAAGTGCAGAATTAATTAAATAAAACCTGATAGAAAGCGCGGTAGAACATAAAAACAACATGTCTGTGAGTTTCCCGTTTGCTAAAAGGAGATTTATTGTGGTTTTTGAAGGCCTAACTCATATTGAACCCCATTGAGAAGCTGTGCTTAAAATGTAAATTTCTTGCCATCAGTGAGGTTGTGCTATGCACAATTATGAATGATGGGAAACAACCTTCCAATAAGGTCCGGGTTGAAAATGGCAAACCTATCCTTTAAATTGAATTTAGGGCCCTAGACTGATATTAGAGGCAGGTCTCTACTGTGTTACCCAATCTACTTAATCTCAGTTTGTCCTTAAAAACAGAACAGGAATGTGTAGAATAATAATGCATTGTGGTATACAACAAATAGTTGATGAATGCATGCAGCTTCCAGCTGATAATCACCTGATGCTAGCTATTTTAAAAACCCATTTAAAACAGAGATGTATTTGTGAAAAGGAAATTTGGATATTAAAATCCTGCTGTGCATTTATACATACATAGATATCAGCCCAGGGAATGGCAGCACATCACAGATTGCCAGCACAGACAGCATAATGAACTCACAGAAGCACTGTGATAGATATCAGCCCAGGGAATGGCAGCACATCACAGATTGCCAGCACAGACAGCATAATGAACTCACAGAAGCACTGTGAGCTGCTGTGAGCCTCGGGGTTTGTGCAGTAAGTCACCTATGCGATCAGAACCTACTGAAATAACTCAAAGGCAAATGAACTAAAGCTAATATTGGAATACATTGCTGCGCCTGTCACAGCACCGAAGCTGCCCTTACAACTGGGATGTCAAAGACCAGTGCTGGAGGGCCGCAGCACCTGCAGGCATCTGTGCTTTCAATCAGCAGCCAATTAAAGGCCTTGAGAGCAAGGCGTGTGAATTTTCCAGCTAATCAATGAATCACTGGTGTTGAAACATACCGAACACCAGCAGACGTTGCAACTTCAAGACTGGATTCTGGCATCTATGGGTTAGAACTTGGGAAATTTATGGACTGAAATGCGAATGCTGGCTAGCTGAAACCTTCCTGTTCTTTGGAGATTCTTGTGCCAACTGCAAATCACTAAGGTAAGTCTGCTTACCGCAATCGGCACTGGTATAGTATTCTATACCAGACCATGAGGCCCATCCTTGACTGAGAACAGTACCTTATTTATTGCTGTTCCTTTCCCAATACTGTTTCATCCCTGAGTAAATTATCTATTGAGTAAAAATCTGTTAAAATAAACTGAAAGGGATATGTCCAATTGAAGTCTAAGAGAGAAAATGGTAACAGTTAAGAATGGGTTTATTAGTTAGTTAATTAGTTTCATTAATTTAGGGAGACAATGCCTTTACATCAACACCATTCGGCTCCAGAAAGTATAGCGGCCTTTGCTATTCATTAGTTTCAACTGAAATGGCCCTCGCAACTGAAATGGCCCTCGCAACTGAAATGGCCCTCGCAACTGAAACGGGCCTCGCTTCAATCATAAATTGAAAAAAAAAAAGTAAAAATAAAACTCCCCACAGTGAATAAAATAACCGTCTACCCAGCAGTTTCCCCATTCAGCCACTGTAGGCGCTGTTCCTAACTTAAGCCATTTCAGTGATGACACTATTTTTCTTGATCTACTCCGTGATCTGACCTCATCTGACCCACATCAAAACACTTTCTGCTGGCTTCAATTCGATTTGTTTGTTGCTAGTCTAAACAGCCCAATGCTCTTTGACAAGGCAAACTACAGCAACGAAACGCACCCATCCTATTGGCTCTGAGAAGAGAACAATTGCAAAAGAAGAAAACATAACGTCTAGACGTCTTCCTAAAGAAAAAACTTTTCGTTGGTGCAGCAAGTACACCTACAAAAATGAATTTGACTAGCAATGTGCTTGCAACATCATCGCCAAAATAGAAAATGCTGCTAGCCAAGCAGCTTCATGTCATATCGAGGGAAGTCGGGGACATTGTTTTAATAGGCTGCGTGATCGTGCCGAAAGAGCGAATTACACTTGATGCAGCATTTGTTGTATAGCCAATGATGATTAGTTTTGACAGCTAAATGTTATAAATCTAATTGAGAAACTGTGATATTTAAAGTGAGTAGGCTAATTTCAGTTGCGCGCCATTTGTTGTGTTATTTAAAAGACGGTTCGGCAAGTGGTCATGGGACCGGTGTGTCTCCAATTGGTTTTTGAAACGACCCCAAATGGCAAAGAGCGGCAAACGGCAAAGGTGGCCTATGGCAGAACGTGATAGGCATGCCTAGTATTCCATGAGCCAGTTAGAGGAGATTTCTTTGCAGGAAGATTTATCCATCAGGAGGGGAAAACGGTTCAGAGAAAGGCGAGACTCCACATTGTCTACACTGCCCGTTCTTTATTTGGCTTTAAATACATTTTGAGAGGGACCTTCCATCGACACGCTCCCTTTTTCCTTGGCATTCCTCGTTTTATGTTTCTCGGTTTCTGCTCGATCGAGTTATCTCTGTCCGGAAGTGAACATGCGGTAGTGCTTAGGTCTCTGACGCCCAATGCTTTTTGCAGTCCATAGGGAAATATCACACAGATATTTCCCCCCTCAGTCTGATGAAATCCAGTCCAGCAAAAATATATGAACACGCAAGTGTGGAAGAATTATAAGCATGGAGTCCCTCAGGGAGCCCTTTGCAAACACCCCCACCTCCCTCCAAAAACCGAGACAGGCAAAAGGAGAGAGCGCCCACTTATCCTCAGCAGAGAAATGATTTTTCTATTAAATTCTGGTGTACATTTTCATCCCCTCTTGAATCCACAGCAACTGTAACTTCCTTTCTTTTTTCAATGTAATTAGATAAATGTGTTTGACTCTGCCTGCATGTGTTAGGAATGTGGTTAATCTTGGACCGGGTTGCGATTTTACAATGGCATAACAATTCAGCTTTTTGCTCAAGTATCAAGCTGAAGTACATATTTCTTTTTTTGTTTTATAGGCTTACCTCATTAATCAGAAAAAGCCGGTAGCCTCTCACATGAACATGTGTGAGTGATTTTGGGGTTTATGGTTCCTATTACACCGAGATAGAATTACCCGTATGTAATGAGTTACTACACCGAGATAGAATTACCCGTATGTAATGAGTTACTACACCGAGATAGAATTACCCGTATGTGAGTTACTACACCGAGATAGAATTACCCGTATGTAATGAGTTACTACACCGAGATAGAATTACCCGTATGTAATGAGTAACTACACCGAGATAGAATTACCCGTATGTAATGAGTAACTACACAGAGATAGAATTACCCTCGTATGTAATGAGTAACTACACCGAGATAGAATTACCCGTATGTAATGAGTAACTACACAGAGATAGAATTACCCTCGTATGTAATGAGTTACTACACCGAGATAGAATTACCCTCGTATGTAATGAGTTACTACACCGAGATAGAATTACCCGTATGTAATGAGTTACTACACCGAGATAGAATTACCCTCGTATGTAATGAGTAACACAATGGATTACAAGACAATTATGGATCAGTTTTGATCAAATGTAACACTGTTCTTATTTATTATTTGGAGAAAGGCAGAAGGAATTTCTTGTTTTACCAATGTATATCCTGTCTTGAATATGCATATTGAATAGTAATGTAACAGTATTACACAGTTCTCTCTATAATAGAAGCTACAGTGTTTATTTTATAAAATGCTGAGGTTTAAAGTTGGTCTCACAGACAATTGACTTGTTTTTTTTTGGGGGGGGGGTTTCTAACAATTCTGGAAAATCTTTCCCATAACTTCATGCCCAGGAGTGTTACAAGGCGAGTTAGTTTTGAAATTTTATGAATACAGTTTTCCAATTATTCTACTCTCAAGGCTCGAAGACTTCATCACAAGAAATAAGTTTAGAAACTGTAAGGAGGGTGTCTTGTAAGGAAGGTGCGAAGCCGCACGCGCAGACAGAAAGCGAATACTGCGTTTCACTTCACCGCATACCTGCTGCGGGCAAGGCAGCAGAACGCGGAGCGTCGTCTAGGCAGACTTGAGAGGAAGCCGGCAGCAACCAAGCTGGGGATGTCACCTGAGCTGGGCCAACAATAAACCCCAGTGCTGCGTGCAGGGAAAATGGAAGCCGCGACAGCGTCGGATTTAATTGTGTCTGTTTCGTGCGATTAGATGCATTTTCCAATTAATTTGAGGCGATGAAAGGGTTGTGGTGGGGGTGGGCTGAAGTGTTGAGGCGCTGACGGATGTGGTAAGCTTTCCACGCTGGGGGTGTGAAGCCGGCAGGTGCGGGATGGAGGAAGCAAGGATGGGGAAGACGTGTCTACGTCTGGCCCCATATAACTCAAATGTCCTCCGAGACCTGATGATTTTTTTCCTCCCGATCCTTCAGTTTTGTTTGAAGCTCTTTTTTTTCATGCGGTGTCCTGGCTGCGGCACTAAGTAAAACCGTGCCCTCCACTCCCATAGACCCGGGTGGAGTAGGCGCGGTGAGTCTAACCTTGGGATCGAGTGGCGTGGCTGTGATGTCAACGTCAAGGGGCCTGTCGTTACACTATTTCATCTTGCCAGTCCTGCTTCACATAATGGACTGCATGGAGCCATTGGATAGGAGATTAAAGTGAAGTTTCAAGCCATTTCCTCTGAGATTAAAAACAAACAGAACTTTGCCATTGAAGCACAATAAAGTTAACCCCCTCCCTCCACCCCTATTTCCGTTTACATTTAACTCAAGGAAATGCCGTGCATATTCATTTCAGCCATGAAACATGTTGCTCCGATTTCGTCATTGACGTCACCAGGAGGCTGCCGCTCCATGTAGATTTCTCTCATGGATTTGAGCTTTTTTTTTTATACCTCTTTGTTGCTGTGCCTTGTCAGGGATGATGTTTGTTTTCGGATGGGATTGAGTTTCCCACCTTTGGCTAGAATAAACAGGGAACTTGTGATGATTAGCTGCATCTCTCTCCCAGAAGTGATAAGCCATCGCCTGATTGCCTACACTCCGCCTCCTATCGCCTGATTGCCTACACTCCGCCTCCCCTCCTGATTGGCTACACTCCGCCTCCTATCGCCTGATTGGCTACACTCCGCCTCCTATCGCCTGATTGCCTACACTCCGCCTCCCCTCCTGATTGCCTACACTCCGCCTCCCCTCCTGATTGGCTACACTCCGCCTCCTATCGCCTGATTGGCTACACTCCGCCACCCCTCATGTGTAAGGACACGATTTATCCTTCCTACGGCTGCCTCTACAGCTGGGCTCAATTAATTTCCCTTCATTCAAATTCAATGCAAAAACATGGCAAGAAGAGTAGAGGGTTTGCTTAATTGCTTAGGGGATAAGAAAAGATTAATAGTAATAAGAGCCGATTTGCATGGCGATGCAAGCTTGCACGCCCCTATGAAATACCCTGGAGTTTGTGTTGAGTTGGGAGTGTTCCCAGAGGCTTGGAACACCACGCGCAGTATTAACACAACAGCTTTGCACTCAGCTAACCAGCAGGGTTATACTGCAACAGCTTTGCGCTCAGCTAACCAGCAGGGTTATACTGCAACAGCTATGCGCTCAGCTAACCAGCAGGGTTATACTGCAACAGCTTTGCGCTCAGCTAACCAGCAGGGTTATACTGCAACAGCTATGCGCTCAGCTAACCAGCAGGGTTATACTGCAACAGCTATGCGCTCAGCTAACCAGCAGGGTTATACTGCAACAGCTATGCGCTCAGCTAACCAGCAGGGTTATACTGCAACAGCTTTGCGCTCAGCTAACCAGCAGGGTTATACTGCAACAGCTATGCGCTCAGCTCACCAGCAGGGTTATACTGCAACAGCTTTGCGCTCAGCTCACCAGCAGGATTATATTGCAACAGCTTTGCGCTCAGCTAACCAGCAGGGTTATACTGCAACAGTTTTGCACTCAGCTAACCAGCAGGATTATACTGCAACAGCTTTGCGCTCAGCTCACCAGCAGGATTATATTGCAACAGCTATGGGCTCAGCTAACCAGCAGGGTTATACTGCAACAGCTTTGCGCTCAGCTAACCAGCAGGATTATATTGCAACAGCTATGGGCTCAGCTAACCAGCAGGGTTATACTGCAACAGCTTTGCGCTCAGCTAACCAGCAGGGTTATATTGCAACAGCTTTGCACTCAGCTAACCAGCAGGGTTATATTGCAACAGCTTTGCACTCAGCTAACCAGCAGTGTTATACTGCAACAGCTTTGCACTCAGCTAACCAGCAGGGTTATACTGCAACAGCTTTGCGCTCAGCTAACCA
>CM056385.1:49683992-49703992 GCA_029718625.1 Synaphobranchus kaupii
GACTTTATCCTCTTCCAAAATCTGACATCTGTACACGTTACAATGTCAGTGAATCGAAGGTTTACAAGCATGGCCCAGGCTATGAAAACTCAATAAAAGAGAGTTATTAGACTCTTAGAGACTTAAAAGAGCTGAATCAAGACACCAAAGAACTGAAACTAATCACCAAAGAGCTGAAACTAGTCACCAAAGAGCTGAAACTAGTCACCAAATAGCTGCAACTAATCACCAAAGAGCTGCAACTAATCACCAAAGAGCTGAAACTAGTCACCAAAGAGCTGCAACTAGTCACCAAAGAGCTGCAACTAATCACCAAAGAGCTGCAACTAATCACCAAAGAGCTGAAACTAGTCACCAAATAGCTGCAACTAGTCACCAAAGAGCTGCAACTAATCACCAAAGAGCTGCAACTAGTCACCAAAGAGCTGCAACTAGTCACCAAAGAGCTGCAACTAATCACCAAAGAGCTGCAACTAGTCACCAAAGAGCTGCAACTAGTCACCAAAGAGCTGAAACTAGTCACCAAAGAGCTGCAACTAGTCACCAAAGAGCTGCAACTAATCACCAAAGAGCTGCAACTAGTCACCAAAGAGCTGCAACTAGTCACCAAAGAGCTGCAACTAATCACCAAAGAGCTGCAACTAGTCACCAAAGAGCTGAAACTAGTCACCAAAGAACCAATGAACCTCTCCCGAGCCGCAGTCTGAGTACCACTGGTCTAGTGAAACAGACAAAAGCTTTGCTTTATGTATTAAATCAATACAATTTATTTAATTTTTTTGGTCTAATTTCATAATAAAAAAATTTAAAAAAAAGCTATACCAATTTCAAACAATTAATTTCAATTTCTTCCCAAATTAACATTAAATAATGGAAAACTTTGATGAAATGGACGAACCTGCGGTTTCACCGTTAGGCAAGCGGAAATGCCGTCAGCCATGTAATTCTGCCCGTTCTAAGGACAAAGAAGCTTGTTACAGTGGCAATGATAGGATTCCCCGTGTAGCATGTACTAACAACAATGCTTTGTGTACTTTAAATTACTTAAAATTTTCGAAATTAGCAACGCGTTACTCAACCTAATATTGTAGGCTACATTTCATGCTGCGTTTGATATGCTAAGGCTATTTATTACGAAGAACTCTCCAATCGATTAATAATCGAAAGCCCTATATTTCATTTGATTAGCTTTTCATATTTGTCAATGTCATTTTAAAAGCAACATTTTGAACACCCTGTTACTACGTTTATATTGTCAATTCAAATGAGCTGAATACATTTAAGAAGATTAATTAAAAAGGCTATTTTCCATATGTTTTGTCTGTTGAATTAATCTCAGTCAGCTCTAATGTAACAAAAGTGCAAAGCATGGGCAATGCAAGAACGAATACGGGTATACTTTTATTTTATCGGTTGCTATAGACCTACTGGCTATGAAGGTGTACATTTTTCAATCGTTTTGTAAAACTATCTACAACATATTTCAACAACATTTTATAATGAATACGTAAGGTTAAATGGTCCTAATAATTTAACACTTATTTAAGTTATTTTATGACGGGTAATATAACGCATTACCTTAATTGTATAGTAATATAGCGCTTTACTTTTTAAAAAAGTAACTAGTATCTAATATATTATAATTTTTGTCCAAACAGGTGGACTTAGAGTTTTCTGCAAAAAAAGTACAGATGGACTTAGCGGGTTCTGCAGCAAAAGGCAGTCAAATTTGATTAAAAAAAGAATTAATTGAATAAAGTTACATTTTGGAAAATGTGACGTTTTATTCAGTGATGAATAACCTTTTCATTGCAATTAAAGTGAAATTAGTGAACCTGAACATAGAAACCTAATAAAAATCGCTCATTTAAAACAAAAGTTGTCAGGTGGACTTGGGCTTTTGCGTCTAAAGTCTTCAAATGTAGGATGCTGGCAGCCATATTGGCTCGGCACTGCAGGGATTCTAGTGTTCTGGAACACTGGCATTGAATGACTTAATTGGCCTGTAATGTAGTAAAACTCAGGAAGCCTGGCGTGGGACGGCCCTGCTCCGCCTGGCCCTAAACCCTGCTCCTCCCTGCTTTGGTGAAGCCGTGACCTTTTACTGTGCATCGAGTTTCTCCGCCTGCCCCTAAACCCTGCTCCTCCCTGCTTTGGTGAAGCCGTGACCTTTTACTGTGCATCGAGTTTCTCCGCCTGCCCCTAAACCCTGCTCCTCCCCGCTTTGGTGAAGCCGTGACCTTTTACTGTGCATCGAGTTTCTCCGCCTGCCCCTAAACCCTGCTCCTCCCCGCTTTGGTGAAGCCGTGACCTTTTACTGTGCATCGAGTTTCTCCGCCTGCCCCTAAACCCTGCTCCTCCCCGCTTTGGTGAAGCCGTGACCTTTTACTGTGCATCGAGTTTCTCCGCCTGCCCCTAAACCCTGCTCCTCCCCGCTTTGGTGAAGCCGTGACCTTTTACTGTGCATCGAGTTTCTCCGCCTGCCCCTAAACCCTGCTCCTCCCCGCTTTGGTGAAGCCGTGACCTTTTACTGTGCATCGAGTTTCTCCGCCTGCCCCTAAACCCTGCTCCTCCCCGCTTTGGTGAAGCCGTGACCTTTTACTGTGCATCGAGTTTCTCCGCCTGCCTCTAAACCCTGCTCCTCCCTGCTTTGGTGAAGCCGTGACCTTTTACTGTGCATCGAGTTTCTCCGCCTGCCCCTAAACCCTGCTCCTCCCCGCTTTGGTGAAGCCGTGACCTTTTACTGTGCATCGAGTTTCTCCGCCTGCCTCTAAACCCTGCTCCTCCCTGCTTTGGTGAAGCCGTGACCTTTTACTGTGCATCGAGTTTCTCCGCCTGCCCCTAAACCCTGCTCCTCCCCGCTTTGGTGAAGCCGTGACCTTTTACTGTGCATCGAGTTTCTCCGCCTGCCCCTAAACCCTGCTCCTCCCCGCTTTGGTGAAGCCGTGACCTTTTACTGTGCATCGAGTTTCTCCGCCTGCCTCTAAACCCTGCTCCTCCCTGCTTTGGTGAAGCCGTGACCTTTTACTGTGCATCGAGTTTCTCCGCCTGCCCCTAAACCCTGCTCCTCCCCGCTTTGGTGAAGCCGTGACCTTTTACTGTGCATCGAGTTTCTCCGCCTGCCCCTAAACCCTGCTCCTCCCTGCTTTGGTGAAGCCGTGACCTTTTACTGTGCATCGAGTTTCTCCGCCTGCCCCTAAACCCTGCTCCTCCCCGCTTTGGTGAAGCCGTGACCTTTTACTGTGCATCGAGTTTCTCCGCCTGCCCCTAAACCCTGCTCCTCCCCGCTTTGGTGAAGCCGTGACCTTTTACTGTGCATCGAGTTTCTCCGCCTGCCCCTAAACCCTGCTCCTCCCCGCTTTGGTGAAGCCGTGACCTTTTACTGTGCATCGAGTTTCTCCGCCTGCCTCTAAACCCTGCTCCTCCCTGCTTTGGTGAAGCCGTGACCTTTTACTGTGCATCGAGTTTCTCCGCCTGCCCCTAAACCCTGCTCCTGCCTGCTTTGGTGAAGCCGTGACCTTTTACTGTGCATCGAGTTTCTCCGCCTGCCCCTAAACCCTGCTCCTCCCTGCTTTGGTGAAGCCGTGACCTTTTACTGTGCATCGAGTTTCTCCGCCTGCCCCTAAACCCTGCTCCTCCCTGCTTTGGTGAAGCCGTGACCTTTTACTGTGCATCGAGTTTCTCCGCCTGCCCCTAAACCCTGCTCCTCCCCGCTTTGGTGAAGCCGTGACCTTTTACTGTGCATCGAGTTTCTCCGCCTGCCCCTAAACCCTGCTCCTCCCCGCTTTGGTGAAGCCGTGACCTTTTACTGTGCATCGAGTTTCTCCGCCTGCCTCTAAACCCTGCTCCTCCCTGCTTTGGTGAAGCCGTGACCTTTTACTGTGCATCGAGTTTCTCCGCCTGCCCCTAAACCCTGCTCCTCCCCGCTTTGGTGAAGCCGTGACCTTTTACTGTGCATCGAGTTTCTCCGCCTGCCCCTAAACCCTGCTCCTCCCTGCTTTGGTGAAGCCGTGACCTTTTACTGTGCATCGAGTTTCTCCGCCTGCCCCTAAACCCTGCTCCTCCCTGCTTTGGTGAAGCCGTGACCTTTTACTGTGCATCGAGTTTCTCCGCCTGCCCCTAAACCCTGCTCCTCCCCGCTTTGGTGAAGCCGTGACCTTTTACTGTGCATCGAGTTTCTCCGCCTGCCCCTAAACCCTGCTCCTCCCTGCTTTGGTGAAGCCGTGACCTTTTACTGTGCATCGAGTTTCTCCGCCTGCCCCTAAACCCTGCTCCTCCCCGCTTTGGTGAAGCCGTGACCTTTTACTGTGCATCGAGTTTCTCCGCTGCCCCTAAACCCTGCTCCTCCCCGCTTTGGTGAAGCCGTGACCTTTTACTGTGCATCGAGTTTCTCCGCCTGCCCCTAAACCCTGCTCCTCCCTGCTTTGGTGAAGCCGTGACCTTTTACTGTGCATCGAGTTTCTCCGCCTGCCCCTAAACCCTGCTCCTCCCTGCTTTGGTGAAGCCGTGACCTTTTACTGTGCATCGAGTTTCTCCGCCTGCCCCTAAACCCTGCTCCTCCCCGCTTTGGTGAAGCCGTGACCTTTTACTGTGCATCGAGTTTCTCCGCTGCCCCTAAACCCTGCTCCTCCCCGCTTTGGTGAAGCCGTGACCTTTTACTGTGCATCGAGTTTCTCCGCCTGCCCCTAAACCCTGCTCCTCCCTGCTTTGGTGAAGCCGTGACCTTTTACTGTGCATCGAGTTTCTCCGCCTGCCCCTAAACCCTGCTCCTCCCTGCTTTGGTGAAGCCGTGACCTTTTACTGTGCATCGAGTTTCTCCGCTGCCGAACAAGGGAGGCTCACCTGTCAACGTCACTCGCCGTCAAGCTCTGCAGAGAAACGCTCGCCGTCATTCAAATTGCAGCGTTACATGTTAGATACACGGCGGAACGCGGTGACGGCTGTCTGTTCCCCCGCGCACTCTGCGTTCTTTTGAAAGGGTGAGGCTGAGAACACAGTGTGGCTGAACCGAGAAATGCAAGAGCAGTAGTACAGGGACCGTGCTGGGAGCCGAAATGCAAGAGCAGTAGTACAGGGACCGTGCTGGGAGCCGAAATGCAAGAGCAGTAGTGCAGGGACCGTGCTGGGAGCCGAAATGCAAGAGCCGTAGTACAGGGACCGTGCTGGGAGCCGGGGTGCAAGAGCAGTAGTGCAGGGACCGTGCTGGGAGCCGAAATGCAAGAGCAGTAGTACAGGGACCGTGCTGGGAGCCGGGGTGCAAGAGCAGTAGTGCAGGGACCGTGCTGGGAGCCGAAATGCAAGAGCAGTAGTGCAGGGACCGTGCTGGGAGCCGGGGTGAGGAGGGTGTGGTGGAGACTTGTGTGGGGACTATGGCATCAAAGATTTGTCTCCTCATGCCTCATTTCTGCTGATCACTGTCTCACACGAAGCCACTCTCTTTCAGCATCAGAGCACATGCAAATCAGTTCTGCTCTTTTCCCTTCATCTTTCAGATGGCATATATATATGTTCTCTTCTTCATTTGAAACGTTTTGAGTGTGTTGTATGATATAACATAATGATAGTTTAACCCCTTCTCTAGCACCACCTTTTTTTAACACAAGCCCGAAAATAACATGTTTACTGTTCTTGAACCCCTTTGACTACAGGCATAATCCTGTCTCTTCTGCAAGGTAACTCCTTGGGAGTTTGTTTTCCAAGTGTCAGAATTACTCTAAGTATTACTGTAACAAAGTAACAGAAACTCAAACACAGTGGAAGTATAAGGTTTTTTTCTCTCCTAAAAGATTTTTTTTTTGCCAGGATAAGGAAACCGACGTGGTCATTATTTGTGTTGTCTTTGGATCTCCGGGGAACACATAGACAGAGCTGGTTTTGTGTCATGTTACAAAATAGGGAACCATTGTCGCTATAACATATAAAATCGTAAAATAATTTGTAGATATTGAATTGTGAGTTTTAACACTTTCAAATGCTGTATAGTGTGACCAGATTATTAAAAAATATTATTTCACTGTTAAAAAAAACAAAAAAACAATGAATGCAAATAAACTGCCTGGGCCCAAAGGCAGGCTGGTGCAAGTTGAGGCGTTATGAATCTGGGACTGGATAATGTCGAGGTTGAGATGCCAGGTGATTTTAGGCCAAGGTAGATGCTGGGGTACAAATGACAGGAATCAGCTGGCTTCATAAACACAGCCTTTTAACCGTTACTGTTTATACCTGTAAACAAACCCACGATCAGAATCTAAATGAAAAAGCCAGCAAAGCAGAGTAATACACAGCTCTTAATACAGGGAAGCAAAGCAGAGTAATACACAGCTCTTAATACAGGGAAGCAAAGCAGAGTAATACACAGCTCTTAATACAGGGAAGCAAAGCAGAGTAATACACAGCTCTTAATACAGGGAAGCAAAGCAGAGTAATACACAGCTCTTAATACAGGGAAGCAAAGCAGAGTAATACACAGCTCTTAATACAGGGAAGCAAAGCAGAGTAATACACAGCTCTTAATACAGGGAAGCAAAGCAGAGTAATACACAGCTCTTAATACAGAGAAGCAAAGCAGAGTGATACACAGCTCTTAATACAGGGAAGCAAAGCAGAGTAATACACAGCTCTTAATACAGGGAAGCAAAGCAGAGTAATACACAGCTCTTAATACAGGGAAGCAAAGCAGAGTAATACACAGCTCTTAATACAGGGAAGCAAAGCAGAGTAATACACAGCTCTTAATACAGAGAAGCAAAGCAGAGTGATACACAGCTCTTAATACAGGGAAGCAAAGCAGAGTAATACACAGCTCTTAATACAGGGAAGCAAAGCAGAGTAATACACAGCTCTTAATACAGGGAAGCAAAGCAGAGTAATACACAGCTCTTAATACAGGGAAGCAAAGCAGAGTAATGCACAGCTCTTAATACAGGGAAGCACAGCAGAGTAATACACAGCTCTTAATACAGGGAAGCAAAGCAGAGTGATACACAGCTCTTAATACAGGGAAGCAAAGCAGAGTAATACACAGCTCTTAATGCAGGGAAGCACAGCAGAGAGATACACAGCTCTTAATACAGGGAAGCACAGCAGCGTAATACACAGCTCTTAATACAGGGAAGCAAAGCAGAGTGATACACAGCTCTTAATACAGGGAAGCAAAGCAGAGTAATACACAGCTCTTAATACAGGGAAGCAAAGCAGAGTAATACACAGCTCTTAATACAGGGAAGCAAAGCAGAGTAATACACAGCTCTTAATACAGGGAAGCACAGCAGAGTGATACACAGCTCTTAATACAGGGAAGCAAAGCAGAGTAATACACAGCTCTTAATACAGGGAAGCAAAGCAGAGTAATACACAGCTCTTAATACAGGGAAGCAAAGCAGAGTAATACACAGCTCTTAATACAGGGAAGCAAAGCAGAGTAATACACAGCTCTTAATACAGGGAAGCAAAGCAGAGTGATACACAGCTCTTAATACAGGGAAGCAAAGCAGAGTAATACACAGCTCTTAATACAGGGAAGCAAAGCAGAGTAATACACAGCTCTTAATACAAGGAAGCAAAGCAGAGTAATACACAGCTCTTAATACAGGGAAGCAAAGCAGAGTAATACACAGCTCTTAATACAGGGAAGCAAAGCAGAGTAATACACAGCTCTTAATACAGGGAAGCAAAGCAGAGTAATACACAGCTCTTAATACAGGGAAGCAAAGCAGAGTAATACACAGCTCTTAATACAGGGAAGCAAAGCAGAGTAATACACAGCTCTTAATACAGAGAAGCAAAGCAGAGTGATACACAGCTCTTAATACAGGGAAGCAAAGCAGAGTAATACACAGCTCTTAATACAGGGAAGCAAAGCAGAGTAATACACAGCTCTTAATACAGGGAAGCAAAGCAGAGTAATGCACAGCTCTTAATACAGGGAAGCACAGCAGAGTGATACACAGCTCTTAATACAGGGAAGCAAAGCAGAGTAATACACAGCTCTTAATACAGGGAAGCAAAGCAGAGTAATACACAGCTCTTAATACAGGGAAGCAAAGCAGAGTAATACACAGCTCTTAATACAGGGAAGCAAAGCAGAGTGATACACAGCTCTTAATACAGGGAAGCAAAGCAGAGTAATACACAGCTCTTAATACAGGGAAGCAAAGCAGAGTAATACACAGCTCTTAATACAAGGAAGCAAAGCAGAGTAATACACAGCTCTTAATACAGGGAAGCAAAGCAGAGTAATACACAGCTCTTAATACAGGGAAGCAAAGCAGAGTAATGCACAGCTCTTAATACAGGGAAGCAAAGCAGAGTAATACACAGCTCTTAATACAGGGAAGCAAAGCAGAGTAATACACAGCTCTTAATACAGGGAAGCAAAGCAGAGTGATACACAGCTCTTAATACAGGGAAGCAAAGCAGAGTAATACACAGCTCTTAATACAGGGAAGCAAAGCAGAGTGATACACAGCTCTTAATACAGGGAAGCAAAGCAGAGTAATACACAGCTCTTAATACAGGGAAGCAAAGCAGAGTAATACACAGCTCTTAATACAGGGAAGCAAAGCAGAGTAATACACAGCTCTTAATACAGGGAAGCAAAGCAGAGTAATACACAGCTCTTAATACAGGGAAGCAAAGCAGAGTAATACACAGCTCTTAATACAGGGAAGCAAAGCAGAGTAATACACAGCTCTTAATACAGGGAAGCAAAGCAGAGTGATACACAGCTCTTAATACAGGGAAGCAAAGCAGAGTAATACACAGCTCTTAATACAGGGAAGCAAAGCAGAGTGATACACAGCTCTTAATACAGGGAAGCAAAGCAGAGTAATACACAGCTCTTAATACAGGGAAGCAAAGCAGAGTAATACACAGCTCTTAATACAGGGAAGCACAGCAGAGTGATACACAGCTCTTAATACAGGGAAGCAAAGCAGAGTAATACACAGCTCTTAATACAGGGAAGCAAAGCAGAGTGATACACAGCTCTTAATACAGGGAAGCAAAGCAGAGTAATACACAGCTCTTAATACAGGGAAGCAAAGCAGAGTAATACACAGCTCTTAATACAGGGAAGCAAAGCAGAGTAATACACAGCTCTTAATACAGGGAAGCAAAGCAGAGTAATACACAGCTCTTAATACAGGGAAGCAAAGCAGAGTAATACACAGCTCTAAATACAGGGAAGCAAAGCAGAGTGATACACAGCTCTTAATACAGGGAAGCAAAGCAGAGTAATACACAGCTCTTAATACAGGGAAGCACAGCAGAGTGATACACAGCTCTTAATACAGGGAAGCAAAGCAGAGTAATACACAGCTCTTAATACAGGGAAGCAAAGCAGAGTAATACACAGCTCTTAATACAGGGAAGCAAAGCAGAGTAATACACAGCTCTTAATACAGGGAAGCAAAGCAGAGTAATACACAGCTCTTAATACATGGAAGCAAAGCAGAGTAATACACAGCTCTTAATACAGGGAAGCAAAGCAGAGTAATACACAGCTCTTAATACAGGGAAGCAAAGCAGAGTAATACACAGCTCTTAATACAGGGAAGCAAAGCAGAGTGATACACAGCTCTTAATACAGGGAAGCAAAGCAGAGTAATACACAGCTCTTAATACAGGGAAGCAAAGCAGAGTAATACACAGCTCTTAATACAGGGAAGCAAAGCAGAGTGATACACAGCTCTTAATACAGGGAAGCAAAGCAGAGTGATACACAGCTCTTAATACAGGGAAGCAAAGCAGAGTAATACACAGCTCTTAATACAGGGAAGCAAAGCAGAGTAATACACAGCTCTTAATACAGGGAAGCAAAGCAGAGTAATACACAGCTCTTAATACAGGGAAGCACAGCAGAGTAATACACAGCTCTTAATACAGGGAAGCAAAGCAGAGTAATACACAGCTCTTAATACAGGGAAGCAAAGCAGAGTAATACACAGCTCTTAATACAGGGAAGTAAAGCAGAGTAATACACAGCTCTTAATACAGGGAAGCAAAGCAGAGTAATACACAGCTCTTAATACAGGGAAGTAAAGCAGAGTAATACACAGCTCTTAATACAGGGACGGTGATCTGAAAAATTCAGCTCAACTGAATTTCTTCTCACAACCTTTCTAAAAGGAGGGGGGAGGAGTACTTACTGTGTGTGTGTGTGTGCATGTGCAACAGCGATGAAAGGCCACATTCCCCCAAGGTAAACAGATTATCTTTGGTGGTGCTGTTCTGTACCATTTCTTCTCAAAAATTGCAATCAAAATGTACAAATTTGCACCACCCATTTGGAACAATAGTAAAGAAGAAATAATTTATTATTTTTGCGTTTGATTAGCATTTTGTCACATAAAGGCATGATATATTAAAACATCTGTCTAATTATTATGCATTACTTATTTATTTTGACTATGGCCTGTATTGAGTCAAGGTTTGTCCTTCCATTTGACTTACTGCTAAATTCAAGTGTTACACTTGTTCGTCTCAAGCTCAGTTTGGCTAATTAGTTTTTGTGATTGCTGAACTTCTCAATCTGTCTTGCATTTAATTGCTAGTTGAATTTAAGGGAAATGCTAATTTAATCCCATCTTTCAGGTACAAATCCTAAGGAAACATCTGCATTTGTGCATTAGTACTGCCCCAGTTGCAGGCACAGGTAAGATGCTCATTAACTCAGTAGGCGGATAACACCCACTGATACTAAACATCACGCAAGGATGGTATATCACACAAGAATGGTATATCACGCAAGGCTGGTATATAACACAAGGCTGGTATATAACGCAAGGATGGCATATCACGCAAGGATGGTATATCACGCAAGGCTGGTATATAACGCAAGGCTGGTATATAATGCAAGGATGGCATATCACACAAGGATGGTATATCACGCAAGGCTGGTATATAAAGCAAGGATGGTATATCATGCAAGGATGGCATATCACACAAGGATGGTATATCACGCAAGGCTGGTATATAAAGCAAGGATGGTATATCATGCAAGGATGGCATATCACACAAGGATGGTATATCATGCAAGTATGGTATATCACACAAGGCTGGTATATAATGCAAGGATGGCATATCACACAAGGATGGTATATCACGCAAGGCTGGTATATAACGCAAGGCTGATATATAATGCAAGGATGGCATATCACACAAGGATGGTATATCACGCAAGGCTGGTATATAAAGTAAGGATGGTATATCAAGCAAGGATGGCATATCACACAAGGATGGTATATCATGCAAGTATGGTATATCACACAAGGCTGGTATATAATGCAAGGATGACATATCACACAAGGATGGTATATCACGCAAGGCTGGTATATAACGCAAGGCTGGTATATAATGCAAGGATGGCATATCACACAAGGATGGTATATCACGCAAGGCTGGTATATAAAGTAAGGATGGTATATCATGCAAGGATGGCATATCACACAAGGATGGTATATCATGCAAGTATGGTATATCACACAAGGCTGGTATACAGGGCCTGAAATTAGCACCCGCCACACGCCAAATGCGGGTAGAAACTCGCGTTGGCGTGTGGGTTGGCGTGCGGGTAGAAACTCGCGTTGGCGTGTGGGTTGACGAATTCCACCCGCCACCTTGGCGGGTAGCCAAAGGACTTCGGGACATTACACTTTTTCATGGTTATGAACGATTTTGTAGTTTAACTAAGCTTCTCAAGTACAACAGTCAATTATGTATAATACTTCGACTTTACCTGGGACCGCTCTCAGCAGTGCTCTGATTGACTGAGCCGGTTGAGAGCCCCCCTGTCAAGCGTCTCGCGAACATTAGCTAACGTTACCTCACTCAGTGAGTGAAGTGCTATTTTTAACGCCGGCTTTAGTACGAGAGAGGCAACCAAAATATCTACGAAACACCTAGCTAGATTTAGCATTATTATATCTAGTTAACGTTAGCAGTATGTGGCGACACATCACAGGGGTTAAAAGACCCAGTGAGACAGAGAGGAGAGAGACAGCTGGCAGCGAAACCGGTAACGTTAACGTTGTTGAGGCTAAGAAGAAGTATCGTAGCTCAGACGAACTGTGAACTAGAGAGCTGCACGGGAATGGGGACAGCAGTAATACCGCGGAATTTTGCGGTAATCCGCAGGTTTGGAGACAAAATAAAAAATATTCCCGCGGTGACAGGGGATGAGCTTTACGGTGTTCCCGCAGGAATGATAATGGCATGTATGTTAGCACCGCGGTAACGGTCATGAGATATTATGGTAATTATTGAGTTGCACTGGTAACAGTGACAAAATCTTCTGCCAATAATCATGGAGATGCAAAAGGCTGACACACAAGTACTCATTCATCTTAAAAGTGACCGTCTAGTTTGTGTGGAACAACACACAAAAAAAGCGTGTATGGAAAGAGTTTGCTTTGATTAAAGTTTACGGGAATATTGTTGCGTTCGTCAAATGCAACAAATGCCACACGACTTTAAAATAGCCGATCGAAAGCTCTCGTGATGGAACCCCTGGTCTGTGGGCTCACATTAATGCATGCTCGGTGCTCAGATTAAACACATCCAGTAGCCTAACGTTACGCGCATCACCGATTTCCCAGGTTTAATTTTAAGGAAGCTAGAGCTGCCCGCTAGTGCCAAGATCGAAATGACAGACGCAATCGTTCACGTGTGCTACAAATAAGGTAATATGTTATTTAATCGTTATTTAATGAGTTATGTGCATGTTATTAATGTCTCTGAAGTGACAGCTAGAGATTTAGAACATCCCTTTCTAAATCGAAAATCTATGCTTTTGGTTAATTTGAACAGATTGCACATTTTCTTATTGTTTGCAATATGAGCAACAAAGTGCTGAGCATATTTAGCATGGACAATGACCATTTGTACATAAACAGGGGGTCATAAAAAGAGTTTCATTGGGAAAATTTAAATAATTGTAAAGATAAAGGATATAAATAAACATTGGGATGACGGGGATGGTCGGGATGGGGACAGAATTTTGTCCCCGTGCAGCTCTCTACTGTGAACTTGTCTCTCTCACTGCCTCTATGTTACGGTTTTTTAAATGTTTCATTAAATGCAGAAATATAGTATTTTAAATGTTGTTCTGTGTTCTGTGTTTGCCTCTATTTATTTTGGCTAGTGAAAATAATTGGTGGCAGGTAACTTTGAAAAACCACCAGCCACATTGGCTGGTGGACAAAAAAGTTAATTTCAGGCCCTGCTGGTATATCACACAAGGATGGTATATCACGGGGAGGGCTTTGCTGGCATAACGATGCTGTTTGGCTCTGTGCCCTCACAAAGAGCCAGTGCCAGCTGCAGTAAACAAAGAGAAACAATGCAAAGATCATTTATGAGCTCTTGGTGGCTGTGTTTCCTAACTCAAAGACGCAGTACACTGGCAATAAACCGTATGTTCAGAGAGCGATCCCTGTGCTGGTGCAAACAAAATTAGCTACCATGATAGTATCCAATGATTACAATGCTCTAAATGAACACAATTATATGCACCGAATATATGAGAACAATGAAGATGAAAATCCTTGAGTACAATGCCTCTGCTCTAAAGGAACAGAGTTATATGTGTATGTAGTATAGTTATATGTTATATATAGTTATATGCACCGAATATATGAGAACAATGAAGATGAAAATCCTTGAAGTGAGTCTGTCACATGTATACAGTGCTATCCAAAAGTATTAGGACAGTGACACAATGTTTGTTGTTTTGACTCTGTACTCCAGCACATTGGATTTGAAACAGTGACTATGAGGTTAAAGTGCAGACTTTCCGCTTTAGTTTAAAGGTGTTTTCATCCACATTTTTATACATAGTCGCCCCATTTTTGGGGACCGAAAGACAAATTAACATAAACTTAAATAAAGTCATCATATTGAATATTTGGTTGCATATCCTTTGCATGCCATTACTAACTGATGTCTGTGACCCAACATCATCAAAATACTCTTGATATCTTATTTTCAGGTACTCTGACAAGCGATACTATAACGTCTCTACATTTGAATGGATCTCTGTGGGAATTGGGGGGGGGGGGGGCTATATTAAGCTGTAAATTATTCTGGAACAGTATGGAATACATGGCTGGCTAAATGGCTGTAGGTATCAAATGAGTCACTCTGCTGCCAGAAATGCAGATGTGGATTTTTCAATAGGAAAATGCATCAGGAGAAACATACTTGTGTAGCCTAATTGGTAAAAAAAAGAATCTGAATAAATTGATTTTTAATGTTGATTTGTAATTAAACACTGCTATTATATTCTCATCATATGTAGCCTAAATGTAATGAAACACGAGCCTGTTAAAACAATTAAATCTGGAAATACCCTCTGTATAAGGATTCATTGGAGACAGCAATATGAAAATAATTATGCAGTCATGTTGTATGAAAGATGAGAAAATGGAACCTTTTTCTCTTTTTTCTAAGAATGGCCACACCTCGGCATGTTGCCCCTTCCAGGTCCTCTTCCTAAATGATACCCCCGCCCCCCCATCCGCTCGTCTGCAGATGAAAGGTCCGGGATGTCCTTACCTCCACCTGTATCACCAGAACTACTTTTTAAATTTTTTATATCTCAGCTGTAGTTCGCTATTCAGAGGAAGCACCATTTACAGCGACTATTGAGCCAGGCTGCTGCTACTACCGCTCTGAATAAGCACACGTTTATTTTCATGTTTGTCGGGAAGCATTTCAATTTCACCCTCACAGAAAAAAATCTTCTGCGCGTTTTAAAAGAGGTGGTATTGCCATTGATATGTGCGTTTTAAAAGAGGTGGTATTGCCATTGATATGTGCGTTTTAAAAGAGGTGGTATTGCCATTGATATGTGCGTTTTAAAAGAGGTGGCATTGCCATTGGTATGTGCGTTTTAAAAGAGGTGGCATTGTCATTGATATGTGCGTTTTAAAAGAGGTGGCATTGCCATTGGTATGTGCGTTTTAAAAGAGGTGGCATTGGTATGTGCGTTTTAAAAGAGGTGGCATTGGTATGTGCGTTTTAAAAGAGGTGGCATTGCCATTGGTATGTGCGTTTTAAAAGAGGTGGTATTGCCATTGATATGTGCGTTTTAAAAGAGGTGGCATTGCCATTGGTATGTGCGTTTTAAAAGAGGTGGCATTGTCATTGATATGTGCGTTTTAAAAGAGGTGGCATTGCCATTGGTATGTGCGTTTTAAAAGAGGTGGCATTGGTATGTGCGTTTTAAAAGAGGTGGCATTGGTATGTGCGTTTTAAAAGAGGTGGCATTGCCATTGGTATGCGCGTTTTAAAAGAGGTGGCATTGTCATTGGTATGTGCGTTTTAAAAGAGGTGGCATTGCCATTGGTATGTGCGTTTTAAAAGAGGTGGTATTGCCATTGGTATGCGCGTTTTAAAAGAGGTGGCATTGCCATTGGTATGTGCGTTTTAAAAGAGGTGGCATTGCCATTGGTATGCGCGTTTTAAAAGAGGTGGCATTGTCATTGATATGTGCGTTTTAAAAGAGGTGGCATTGCCATTGGTATGCGCGTTTTAAAAGAGGTGGCATTGCCATTGGTATGCGCGTTTTAAAAGAGGTGGCATTGCCATTGGTATGTGCGTTTTAAAAGAGGTGGCATTGCCATTGGTATGTGCGTTTTAAAAGAGGTGGCATTTCCATTGGTATGCGCGTTTTAAAAGAGGTGGTATTGCCATTGGTATGCGTGTTTTAAAAGAGGTGGTATTCCCATTGGTATGCGCGTTTTAAAAGAGGTGGCATTGCCATTGGTATGCGCGTTTTAAAAGAGGTGGCATTGCCATTGGTATGCGCGTTTTAAAAGAGGTGGTATTGCCATTGGTATGCGTGTTTTAAAAGAGGTGGCATTGGCATTGGTATGCGCGTTTTAAAAGAGGTGGTATTGCCATTGGTATGCGCGTTTTAAAAGAGGTGGCATTGCCATTGGTATGCGTGTTTTAAAAGAGGTGGTATTGCCATTGGTATGCGCGTTTTAAAAGAGGTGGCATTGGCATTGGTATGCGCGTTTTAAAAGAGATGGCATTGCCAAAATTTGGTAGCAAATGAGCGTGTGAGTAATATAATTCATAATGATGAGCATGTGCTTCCTAATATAGTATCAAGTCTGATTTATCAACCTGCAAACACATTTACGCTCAGATCAGTGGTTTACGCAAGTTTGATGAATCACACGTGAAATTTTTGTATGCAAGTTGGTACGTCATTTTTACGACCATACAGGCCCACTGTAACAAGGCTGTTATGGCTGAGTACTGGACTGGTCCCAAACACAACACTCTGAGACAGACTGGAAGAAAACTCCACCAAGGAGTGTATTTATTTAGCAAGACTACCCACACAGGGCAGCAGACAAGCTAAAGCGAAGTCCAGGGACAGGCAGGGGTCAGAACCGGGGAATCCGTCAGAGCAGGGGATCAGGAGGGCGAAGGGCAGGAGCAGGGCTAGGACGGGGAAGGCAAGGCAGGCAGGAGAACAGGAGCTGGGCTAGATGGGAACGGGCAAGGCAGGCAGGAGAACAGGAGCTGGGCTGGATGGGAACGGGCAAGGCAGGCAGGAGAACAGGAGCTGGGCTGGATGGGAACGGGCAAGGCAGGCAGGAGAACAGGAGCTGGGCTGGATGGGAACGGGCTGGATAGCAGCAGGCTGGACAGGCAGGAGAAGACAAACTGGATGGGTACACAGGACTGAACACAGGGTCGAGGAGCAGGTCGGGAACAGGCAGGAAACAACAAAAACGCTGGAAGGTAATATGACAAGCACAAGGCAGGGCACAATATGATCTGGCACAGAACAAAGAAACTGGGGAGACTATATGCCAAATTACTGACAAGACAACGAGGAACAGGTGAGACGAGAACACATGAGGAAACAATTCAGGTGCGGGGAAGTGGAGACACAAAATGGAGGGAGAGAGGGAAAACACGGAACGGAATGCACATAGAAACGGAAAACCAGGAAATCGGGACAGAGGCACGGGACGTGACAAAGACATTGGATAAAATACATCCCAAATGTCACGATGTAGAATAACTCTGCCCTCGTCAGCTGAGCCGACCAAAAGCCTTTCTAAGAAAGCTTTGCTTAAGCTAAATTAGCTCTCATACCCTTGATATGAGAGAGTGAAAGAGAGAGAGGAGAGACAGGGCAAGTCTGCACGATGGCTTATAATGTTGCGTTTCATTTTCACATTCAACATTTAACCAGGCACAAACTGCCACCCCTGAAACACAAGCCATTTTTAGAAGTGAGATTGCCTCTGTTTAGATGTGCTCAGTTGAATCCATTTGAAGGAAGGTACTAGCCCAGAGGTGGGCAACGAGGGCCGTATCCGTTTCTGGTTTTCATGCCAACTTCTGGCCTTAATTACCTAATTAGCCCTAATATTTACGCCATCTGACATTTTAGCTACAATTCTTAATAAGCGCATGAATGACAGCCGAAGACTTCTTGTGTCGCCATATGAAACATTTTAATGTGATCTAATCTACCAGTGTGGGTTTAAACAGCCAATTAGCTCATTTAGCCGGGGTAATTGGTGGGAACAAAACCTGCATACACACCGGCCCTCCAGGACTGGAATTTCCCACCCCTGTACTAGCCAATAAGTCCACTCTAAATGGCTTGTGTGCCGTTCAAAATCTAATCTCTGTCTCAGCTTTCAGGGCAGATGTCTTTGGAAAGCATTCGGGGCTGCTTGGTGTTATATCATTGCCAGTAATGTGCTCGTGACTACATTAGTACTGATGAATGACAGTGCATGAATACATTTGCAGGAAATAAAAAGTTGACTGGCAAGGTCATGTAGAGTGTCGTGACCATGCCTGCTTTTTAAATGAATGCTGTCGTTTGCCCAAATGCATAGATAATAAATATGGTGTCCGTGTTTGATGTGAGTTAGAAAGCAAATATTTCCACAAAGGGCTTTCCTACATTTTGTTATGAATTTATTGGGCTGAGAGAAGCACGGGATATATGCTAAACAGCACAGCAGAAGCATGTCTATTAAAAGCCCTGCCCAGGGTAGCTGTGCGGGACCGCAACTATCCATCCTTTTAAATAACATGTAAAAATGTACTGCATTTAATGTCATTTATCCAAATTAAGGTGCCACAATGGCCAGGTGTATGGCTGTCAGCAGCAGCAGGCTTAAAACTTGAATACCGTAAATTAACCTTAAAAGTAAAAGTGAACATATGTCTACAGTCTTCTGTTAATTTTCTTATTTTAGTAATGTGATGCCCATAATGGACAAAATGGCCCAAATTATTTCAAGGAAACTTAGAGAATGACCCCCCCCCCCCCCCCCCCCCCTTTGTAATCCTTTCCTCAAGGTCTTTACCACTTATCAAGCAGAGAAGCACATATAAAGTAAATACTAAATCTTTAAGTACAGTGTTGTCTTTGGTGGGCTTACCAGTGGGTCAGACCCTGGGGGCTTGTTTTGCAGAATATCAGAGTGAACCGTGAGCATGTTGTGCAATATATATTACATATTAATCCTTTTACAAAAGGAAAAGATAATGACTCCACAGCTCTTGTGCTATTAATTTGTAATTAGTTTGTATTGTATGTGCGGTACTGAAACAGAGCATTACACAAAGGGGAGGTCCTTCAGTATGTATGAATATATAATAATACATACATGTATTCTTTTGCATTTTGTTACTAGTGGCATGGAATAAAGGCATTTTTTTAAATAGGCTGCGTGACCAAAGCATTTTTAAAAAGCAAGACGGAGAGATGGAGGTAAATTGAGTTGCGGTTTCATGCAATTTTCTTAAATAATGTAACTAATGACAAAAATAACCAAAATTGGTGCTAATTTTATGGTATAAAGTTGAGAAGGAACTATTTGTTTCCTTATATAATCAATTGTTTTCAGAACTACCAACAACAGGTTTTTGCATAACTACGGCCTATTTTAAAGATATTTTGAGGAAACATGTACATTTCCATCAGGCATTTAGAGCTTTTTTTATAATAACGACACGCAGCTGGTTAATGCTGATGTAGTTGTGTTAAGGGCAGGCGGGCCCTTACATCAGCTTTACCTGTCTGCCAGCTCATGGTGGGCGTCCTTCCTCATGCCTGCTCTCCTTCTGTGAGTGACAGCTTGGCTGTGTCATGACTTCCATCTCTATATCTTTACTTCTGCGTTATGCATTTGAATTGATTTGGGATGAATCAGGAGGCCAGTCGCTGGCTGGTTTTTGAACGTGTTTTATTTTTATGTGTTAAATGTGACTATATTGTAATGCTCTCTGTTTTCCCGTAGCTTAGTTTTTTTTAAATCCTAAATCAGATAGACCTCCTGTGTGATGTGTCGTGCTATGTTTAAAAGCCAGAAATAACACAAAGGTTAGAGACCGATAAAGAAAGCAACCGTGGTAACGGTACCAACGTAAGACTACGACCCTCTGATTCTAGCTGCTGTTTAATGCTCGTGGTCAGTAATTGTTTGTGGTCAGTTGTTTGGATGGCAGAACCTGAACAACTATGCCAGTGTTTTTTTTTTAATGTTCTGCAACCCAAACAGTTGCATTGTTTTATCCCTGTAAGGTATGCAAATGACATATAGCTCGATTGACAGGATACATTATGCTGCTTACCGCATGCCGTTTGCTTTATAATGCCTTTCTCCCTCCGGTTCAACAAGCAAGTTGTCCAGAAATTGTTTCCTGTTTTTTTTTAACTGCCAAGGTCCTCTTTCTACCATGTTATGTTCTAAGGCCTCGTCTGGCAGGAGAATTGTGGAGACAGAAATAAACATGTTTCTTCTCCATTCACTCAATTCCCTCAGAACAAGCGTCTCTCTTCTTTTCGATCTGCAGTCTCATGACAGACCCTGCACCAGACACAGCTCTTTGTTTTATGAAAGCTATCATCTCCTTTTCGCCTCTCTTCTTCTCCAACTCCTTCGCCATTCTCTCTCCCCTTCCCGTATCGCAAAAGCCTGTCTCCCCGCAATGCTAATTGGGAAGTGGAA